>JAASGK010000066.1:0-50731 GCA_023334195.1 Globisporangium emineosum
AAGTTAAGAACATTCCCAGACGTATAACTTTCCCATTTCTCGTAACTTACGACTTCTCTCTGTAATTTACATATCAATATTACAAAAGGGGCAGAATTTTTATTTACGGCTAAAATAGGGGCATTTTTTTTATTTCCCCTAAGATTAATGATTCTCGATTCTCTCTGCTATCGCGCACAGCAACGGTACCCGCTGTGTGTTTCGCAGTGTACCAAAACGATGAGGCTTGTAAAAAGATCGACTCAGGTAGAGCCTTTGTACTGAGTTTAGTATAGCGGCTACTAAAAAGAGCTTCGCAACACGTTCCTCTTGAGCATGGACATGGGGCAAGCCATGGACGATGACCCGAGGCGAGACGGCGGTGGCGGCGGCAGCAGCGGAGGTAAAGGCAAGCGGTCGGCGAACGGAGACAACCAAACGTCGGGGCAAGAGCTGGGAGGACGCATGCCGAGCACCGGAGACAGCACAGAAGTGGAATGGGGTGATACGAGCGACACGAAGATGAAGGAGCCTGTGGACACAACCGTGGAAGGGCAAGAACCGGCGAGCATGGAGACGAGCACAACCAAGCCAGCAAACACCACGCTGACTGGAGGTAACGGAAGCCGCAAGGAAACCGACTCAAGTGGTGGAAACCCAGCGCACGAACCGGAGAGGCACGAGGAAGTACTGACGCTGGACGACGAGAACAAGAAGATTGAACAGCAGCAATCCTCGACGGAGGCGATTAACGGGCAGGATGCGGGCGCGGGAGGAGCGAACGACGCCGAGGTCTCCTTATGTTAAAAGTGAGTATCTATCAATGTCCACTATGTGTCCGCTTGCTCACTCACTATCGTCTGCGAATGTCCATGCTACAGGGTGTTGAAGTACGCCTGATCAATGTTAGTTCTGCATTGCAGACCGAAAGGCAACCCTGAACGGGTCCGCGAACTGCTCGGAGCGCGCAGTCGGACAAGGTTCGAACAAGCAAAACTGTACAATCCGGTTCGAGGATCAGTTTCTTGGTGCGTGTGCGAGTTGAGTGTGTGTGTGTCAAATGCTTCTTTATCTGACTTCGCAGTATTATAACGGACGAGTATCGCGACGAGTTCAAGAAACTCTACACTTACTCTTCTCGTGACCAAGAAGCACGATCCGCCAGCCGTGGTAACCCCAGCAGTTGAATTCGGCTGCTGGGAATTGACTTCAACCTTCAACGTGGTGTATTTTCATAGGCTAACAAATTTCTAATTCTTTCATGGGGTAGAAAACACCTTTTTTGCGGCGAAATTGTAATGTTGCAGCACACAACCAACACCAGGATAAAAAGATAGGAACGAAACATACATTATACAGTTCTGTGAGTTGCATACAGACTGTTCTTGCTAAAGTGCGAGTTGTTGTCGCTTGCTCGCTCTCTCTATGCGCTCACGAAACAAGTCAACTTGCGTGAACGAGTGAGCGAGCGCGGGTCCGCAACACCCATCTCGCTGTCGCCGCCGCCGCGTGCCTTTCTCCCCCGCGACCATGAGCGACGGAGGCCGCTCCCCCCGCAGCAAGGCGACGTCTCCCACCCCCAGTACCACCAGCTCCAGCAGACACGGCCGCAGCAGTCTCTCAACGCGTAGCCCCCGCCCTGATGGCCGCTCGACAACGTCATCTGCGTCGTCTTCCAATGGAGGTACATCAGCCTCTGCGAGCCGCAAAGTGCCCCTGCATCCACCACCGTCAGCAATCCTAGAAGCCGCGGTCATGGGCCGCAGCGTGTCTGCCGACACCCCCAGCACGCACCGCAACAGCGCGAGGGGCCATGCGTACTTGAGCTCGGGCGGCGTTGCCGCTGCGGCCGCGAGGCGGTCGGGAGCTGCTGCCAGCGCGGCGCTGATGGCGTCGTCGTATCGCGGCAATCACCTCATGATGGACATCGACTCGGCACGCCAGTCGGTTGACGCTGCGTCCGGCGATTTCTCGCGAAGCACGTTCAGCGACTCGACCTCAAGCTTTTCGAGCAGCGGCCGCTACTGTAAGTGGAATTGCGTCATACTTGCTTGTTCTTGTTGCTGTTGATACTGTTGTTATTGTTTCTACTAACGATGCATGTGTGTACGCTGTTGCTCCTTCACAGCTTCGTTCGCGCAGGGTCCCCAGATCCCGCCTGACAGCACGATTTCCGCGGAGGATGTGATCCGCGAGAGCATGGCGAGCGCGCGCAGCACCGCCGTGTACACGGACAAGGACGACTTCCACATGAACAGCAGCAGCCGAGCCGACAGCTTCGCGTTCTCGCGGTCTGACAGCCTCGCGTTCTCGTTCTCGAGTCGCAGCACGTTCCGCCGAAGCACGATCTCGGAGCAGATGCTCCAGGAGACCGAGCTCTTTGAACCGGAGCGCGAGCTTTCCGTGCGCGAAGTGTCGGAAGTGCTGAGCGCCAAGGACGAAGACATCAAGAGCATCGAAGTGACGAGTATCAAGGAGGAGGAAGAAGACGTGAAGCTCGAGAACGCCAAATCGCGATGGGCGCAGCACGTGAAGCTGAAAGCGCGCAATTTTCTGTTCGCGACGATGGCGAGCAAGGGCAATAACGCCAACGCTCCAGCTGCGCCGACGACACCGAACACGAGTTCTACTTCCTCGTCAACTTCATCAGCCTCCGCGCATGCATCGGCTGCCCCCACCAGCACCAACACGACCGTGACCACGCCCTCGATGGCGGCAGCGCAAGCGTGGGCGAACAAGCAAAAGCTCATTCTCGCGCAGCTCCAGCCGAGCGACGGTTTGTCCTTTGCCAGTGGAGCTGTTGGCGCGGCAAAGCTGCAAAAGTGGAACCGGTGGGTGCACAACCAGTACCAGAACAACATTGGCAAGGTCATGCAGCGCGCGTTCAAGGAAGAGTTCCTCATTGGACAGAACGCGGCGCCGCCCAACCCGCAGAACCTAATCTCGATCGAAGAAGTGGTGAGCAACCCGCGCATGATGCGATACCTGGCAGCGTGGCTGCCGGACGTCTCAGACCAGAGCAAATTGTTCTTCCTGTGCTCTTTTGAAGAGTACCGTCAGTTTTGGTGCACGCTGCGTGCAAACTACCAGGACAAGCCAGCGCCTGCGGGCCACAGTGTGCCGTTCAGCAAGGACGACGTGCTCATGCTGCGCACGTATGGTGTCAAGATCGCGATGAAGTACCTCGCGAAGTCTGCGCAGTTTCACATTGGCAGCGGGCTCGTCGACTCGGAGCTGCTGCGGTCGATCAAGCGCGATCTCGCGACCGGTGGCGAAGACGCGCTGCGCACATTCGACCGCGTCGCGAACAAGGTCAAGCGCGTGCTCATGGAGAAGTTCCCCGAGTTCCGCAAGACCGATCTGTACCTGGAGATGCAGAAATCCGTCGAGCGCGAAGTGATTTGCCTCGAAGACATCCTGATGAACCACCGGTTTGCCAACTTCTTTTGGATATTTTTGTTCCCGCACAACTACCACCGCGAGATCGCGCTGTGGCTCGACATTGAGTACGAGTTCAAGCCCGCGTACCGGTACTATTTGACGCTGCTCAAGACCCCGGGGCGCCGCAAGGAGAAGAAAGACCAGGCCGCGTACCAGTGTCGGAAATTGCTCAAGTACATCTCGCAAAAGTACTACCCGGGGGACTCGGAGATGACGAACCTGGACAAGTCGCTCACCACGTCGTGCGCCAAGCTCCAGCACGAGCAGGACAACATCATCGCCAAGTTCAGTCTGATCCACCTCGAACTCTATCACCGCTTCCTCACGAGTCGCGCCTACGCCGAGTTCTCACTCTACCCGCGCATCACTGAGGGCGACGAGTCGATTGACGACACGATGCGGCTCTCGTCGCTGCTGCTCAGCTACGGTCTGCGCGCGCACCACTGGCCCGAAGGCTCGCGTGAGTCCCAGAAGAAACGGTCGCTCGAGGTGCTGCACTCGGCGCGCGGCTTTGAAGCGATCTGCGGCGTGCTAACTTTCGAAGCCATGACTGTCAGCGCATCGTCATCTTCGAGTACCAGTGGCGATCCTACGCGTTCACAACTGGGTGGCGTGGAGCTCCGCGTTCTGCAGCACCCACTCCCGCATGACCCGACACCGCACCCGATCGACAAGTCGATTGAGAACTTCCTCGTACCGTGGTCGGAAGACCCGCAGAATGTCGTGCTCACCGCGTCCACGTGTCCAGCGCCGATGGCGTTCAACTTCCGCATGGGCGACAGCTCATCGTCCACCGAGCTGTTCGCTGCGTGCGTGATCATCTATAAGCCCGCGCCGGTCCTCTCGGTGAAGCAGTTTGAGAAACTCCGGCTGGACGCCCAGGGCGGCAGTCGATGGGTCCCGTACGGCGTCTGCATCGTGTCCAAATTCCCGCTCGTCGACCTGTTACGCGAGCGGCTCGCGGAGGCGTACGAGTTCATCCTCGAGCTCGAGACCATCGAGGCTGCGAAAGAGAAGCTGCAGCGGGCAGGGGCCTCGTCGCTCTCGCCACCAAAGTCCAACAAAGAGCCATTCTCACTCGACAAGAAAGTGCTGTCCAAGATTGCGCGAGCCGTGTCGCTCGAGAACATCTCGCTGTACCACCAGGCGTCTGTGTCGTCGTCGTCGTCCTCTTCTGTGCCTTCACCCGCGTCGTCATCACTCGCGGGATCTGCAGCCGCGTCATCAGCTGCGATGCTCGCAGCACTGCCGCGTCTCGACCATTCGATCCGCATCTTGTTCGACACGCTCGACATCTCGACGGTGCTCATGGTGTTCACCGCCGCGCTCTTTGAGAGCCGCATCCTGTTCATCTCGTCGTACCTGTCAGTGGTCATGAAAGTGAGCGAGTCGCTGCGCGCGCTCATGTACCCGCTGCTATGGCCGCACGTGTACCTACCGGTGCTGCCAAAGCGCATGCTGCAGTACCTCGAGTGCCCGACGCCGTTTATCTTTGGTGTCGAGAAGAGCTCGCTGGACGAAGCGACATTGAGCGAGCTGCTCAATGAAGACATGCTTGTGGTCGACCTCGACAAGGGCTGCGTGCTCCGTGGTGAGATCCCGTGCTCACTGCCAGAGAAGATGCTCTACGGACTCCGCGACGAGCTCTACGAGTGCCTCAAGCCGAATGTGAGCAAGAGCGACCACGTGTTTGCCAACCATTTCCCGACAAAGCCGCTCGTGTTCCCCGAGATCGCGGTGCGCTCGCTGTTTTACAAGACCGTGCACAACCTCATTGGCGACTTTGGGTACCACCGCTACGTGTGGACGGACGAGTACTCGAAGAAGAAGATGGTGTTCTTTGACGAGGCGAGTTACCTGGCGGCGTCGTCGCCCGACAAGCGCGAGTTCCTCACGCTCTTCATCGCGACGCAGGCGTTCAGCGAGTTTATGGTCTCATACCACGGCTTTGAGGACCAGATCGGCGCGACGCCATTCCAGACCACGCCCACCGTATGAGAGTGTGTGAGACATTCACGCGTGTACGTGGATGATGAGAGAGAACAGCGAGCAGAACCATCGTCACTCTACCTACCACACGCGGCACGACGCTCTAAAGTATTTAATATTGGCTGTTGTTATCGCCTCGTGGGTCCTCGCACCTAGGAAGGAAAGGATCTTCACCCGTGACGCAGTTTCCCGAGTGCTGTTGTGATTGCAACAAGCGCGGCAAGAGCTCCAAGAACCACCGCGCTGCCTCGGCTGGACGCTATTGTGGCTTTGTCTGAGACGTCTAGCGGCTGTTGTTTGTCGTGCGAATCCCTGCTGCTCTCGCTACTATCTGGGACTTGACGGGCGGTTCTTGGAGAAAATCGGTGGCTGTAGCTATGTGTCGTCGGTGTCGTCGTCGTCGTCGTGCCTCGTCCTCGAGGCGAGATCCCGCGAGGGGTGAGTGGGATCCGCGGGTGGTAGTGGCCGCCGAGCATCAGTTTTGCCTTCATCCCCTCTAGTTCTTGATCGATAATGCTATAGAGCATGGCGACGACCATTTTCCCACAGTGTTTGATCATGGGCGTTTTCTTCCACTCTCTTGTTGCTTGCATGTCGATCTCTTCAAACGTTTTTCCCTGCAGCAGCACGGGCTTGGCTCGCTCTGCCATGTCACCCGTCGGTAGTAAAAGCTGCTCGCCGCGCGCGAAATACGGTGCGAGCATGTCCGACTGTGGAATCGCGTTGTTTGCGATCACGTAGTCGATCGCGTTCTCGCCCAAGTACTTGCCCAGGATCTCGACCGTGTCGCTCAGCGTGTAGCCATCGGTCTGTCCGCATTGCGTCGCGACGTTGCTGATGTACACGGTCGCGCCGGCGCTGCGTTGGATCGCGTCGCGGATGCCCGGCACGAGCAACGTGGAGATAATCGACGTGTAGAAACCCCCGGGACTGAGCACAATGATGTCTGCATTCTCAATCGCTTTCACGGCCGGCAGGAACGCTGAGACGTTCTCGTTCTCGAGAAACACTCGCTTGATCGGCGCTTTCTTGCGTTCTTCGCCTGTGTCTTTGTCCACCACCACGGGGCTGCGCACGTTCACCTCGGACATGACGACCGAGCCGTCTTCGAGCTCTGCGCACAGTTCAGTGTTGTCGAGTGTCGCTGGCAACACGTTGCCGTGGATGTTGAGAATGTCCGAGATCGACGTAATCGCCTTGTCAAAACCGCCCTGGATGTCCGTGAGTGCAGCGAGCAGCAGGTTGCCGAGGCTGCAGCCTTCCATGAAGTTCTCCTTGAAGCGGTAGTTCATGAGCTTGTTCATGAGTTCGTCCGAGTCCGAGAGCGCCACTAGGCAGTTGCGAATGTCCCCTGGCGGCAGAATACCCAGGTACTTGCGGAGAGCTCCAGAGTGACGACCCGAGTCGAACACTAATTTGCAGCAGCACCATACACAAGAAGATGCGATGAGAATCAACCACATCTGGAAAACCTTGACAGATTTCTCCGTACCAGTGACAATTGCGGTGAGATCGGCTGGGTAGTTGCGCAGCTCCTTCAGCAGCACCGCGAGCCCAGTGCCGCCGCCAAGAGCTACGATCTTGGGTTTGATCATCTGCTGGTCGGCGAGTCGAACAATCGCAATCACTTCTTCGATCGACGCGATCTGCCGTTGGCATGACAACAAAGTTGCTCAGTTAGGGTGAGTGTGGAGATAGGAACCAATTGCGATGACCTGTGAACGCACCTGGAAATCGGGTTGCTCGAGCTCTTCGATCGGCATGACGCTCGTGTACTTCCCATGTAGCTGTGGAAATGAATATATCGTCGGGCAATACCACACACACAGGACAGGAGTGAGCATTCACGTGCAAAAAACAATACGAAATCCAGCAATATGCATGACGCCGTTGTTTACCGTTCGCGCAGTGACCATCCCGACTTTGTTCGCCGCCTTGATCTCGTAAAATACTTTGCGTCCGACAAAGAGGATCGACGACGGCTGCAGCATCAGGCGGCGTCCGATCTCCTTCATTGCCTTGGTGAGCTGCTGGATGCTCGGATTGCAGTCCACGAACGCGATTTCGGGGAAGAAATCCTGTAGCCCGAGGGTGTGTAGTCGCTCCAGTTGCACCTCTCGCTTGCCTACGAGCACGAGCCCCAGCTTGTAGCCTGCGTCCGCGAGCGTCGCGAGGGTGTCTCTAGCGCGCTCGAAAGGCTTGATCGAGCGCGCTTCGGGGATCTGACTCTCGTAATACGCATTCACGACACGAGCTGCGCTCTCAGGAGAGAGCTTGCTTTGCGTCATCAAGCTGTCGACAAAGCGCGGGAACCGCTTGCGGTATCCGTACGCATTGCGGAACGTCTGCAACGCTTCAAACGCAGCAGCGATGGTGGGGAATGCGCGCTCCTGGATCAACTGGTGGATCGCGCGGTCGATTGCAAAATGCGCGAGCATGCCCGTGTGATCGTAGAGCACGTCGTCCAGGATCATCACGACAGCGTCGATGCGTCTCGGGTCATCGTCGATGCGTTCGCCACTGGGCAAGCGGCAGCGCGCACCGCGCTTCAGACTGCTTGAGGCAGGTTTCTCTGGCTTTGCGGGGTTGCCCTCACTGCCAGTGCTGCCGCTGCTGGACGTGCGAATGATGGGGCGAATAGGTGGTCGTGCGTGGTGGGTCGTAGGTGCTACTGCATGACCAGCCGTGGCGGTGCTGGTGGAGGCGGTGGTGCCATGAGAGGATGCGTTGGAGGCCGCCATCTTGGTGGGCAATGACTGCGAAGCCATGATTGTCTGCTTGGAAAGACAAAAAAGGAAAGCCTTTTGTTTTGCATGATCTAGAGGATGAGTAAGATCTTGCAAATACAAAGGATATGCTACTATAGAGACGTTTTCAGCAGTAAAAAAAGCCTGATTTAGTTGCTCAAGAGAATGCTGGTATGCAGATGTGAGGGCTGGTCGAGTTCAGTAAACCGGTATTGTGGCAGTCAAATCTTGGACATCTCGACAAAGTAGCCATTTCTTTTGGCTTTCACAGCTGACAGCCCTTGTTCTCAGCTGTGAGAGAGCATCCATTCTTTCTTGGCAACCTTATTGAAACAATACAGTACAAATACAGATCTACCGATAGTACCGGTATCGAGCGGAAGTGATTCCTCACAGGAAAGAGAACACATTTCCCAAGTTGAACCCGAGAAGAGAAGACGAGAAGATGGCTGAACGCCGTGTCAACGCCGCGCAGGACGCGGTCATCAAAGTGCTCGTGCTGGGCGACGCCGCCACAGGCAAGACCAGTATCATCAAGCGGTGCGTTCCCCTGCTCTACTTTTGTCCTATATACTCTAGCAAGAGGCGAGCATGTAGAATGAGGAGAATGAAGGGGGAAAGAGTATCCACTATTGAAAAGCTGGATACCAACGAGGAGCTACACATGCTAACGGTCGTTTTGCGCTTGTGTGAGCGCTTTTTTTGGATGGCAGATACGTCCACGACGCGTTTTCGGAACACCACCGTACAACGATCGGCGTTGACTTTGCGCTGAAGGCCGTGACGGTCAGCGGAACGACTGTGCGACTCCAGCTGTGGGACATTGCTGGTACGTGGACAAGATATGTTTTCAATTCGAAGCTGCGCCTGTGTGTATTGCTAATGGAACCGCACTGTTTCCCCCTTTCATTGTGCAGGCCAAGAGCACTTTCGCGCTTTGAATCGGGTGAGGACATGCTTGAGGATCATGTACCAGTAATCATGAGATGGATTGATGAAGCTAACTGGTACGTCGTATTGGCTTTTGAATCAAACAGGTTTACTACAAGGACGCACTTGGTGCTTTGCTAGTGTACGATATTTCCCGTCCAGAAACGTTTGAGAGCGTGATCAAGGTAAGTACCTCTTCCTGGGTTGAACTTGGGCGAGAGCGCACAGTGAATGACGCATTGTTTGTGTGTTTGCTGTTGGATTTGATTGCATCAGTGGAAGAAGGAAATCGACACGAAGGTATGATGCTATCAGCATCCTGAATATGTCTACTGCATTGTTTTCCTGACAGTTGATGGTGTGTGTAGGTCGAGCTCCCAAACAACAAGCCACTACCAGTGATTTTGTGTGGCAACAAGGTATGACACTGATGTTTGTTTGCTGCTTATTCGTGCTTGTCCTCCATTCTAATTGATTGATGTGCGCTTGCGTAATTGTTACAGTGTGATTTGTCTGGAGACGTTGACCGCAACTTTCTGGACGCGTTCTGTGAAACGAATGGCTTTGCTGGATGGTTCGAGACGTCCGCGAAAGAGAACAAACACATCGATGACGCCTCCAAGGCGCTGGTGAACAGCATCTTGGAGCATCAAGACATCTTTGAGCGCAAGTCGGACGTCAGCAAGCGCAATGACACCTTCCGACCGTCGCACGCGGACACGCGAAACTCGCAATCGGGCTGGTGCTGCAGCAGTTTCTAAGATAAAGTCGAAGGTCCGTCCCACCGGCGACAGGAGGTAGCTTTGTAGTTGGCGGACCCTCCGCCACCATTTATGAAACACGAAGTATGAACGCTAAGAGGAGACCTGTCAGTCAAACCACCTGCCGAACAAGAGAAAACAGCTACAAAAAATAATAATGAATGTATCCCCTCTTATCGTTCCCAACAGCAATGTGTTGTGCGCGCTTTCGCAATTCACTACCTGTCTGTCTATCTGCACCGCCAAGCTAACCGCACTGCGAAAAATGCTGCACCTGATTCGGGAGATCGCCGTTTTTCATCCACTCCCCAGCAACAACAATATCTGTCTGGACAAGACAGTCTCGCGATATGATCTCCATGGCGGTGGTGGTGGTGGATGTTGTTGATACTGCTGAGTTACCATTGGATGCCGTGCACTCGAGCTTCGTCTTGTTATGGAGATATCGCCGCTCGCTGTACCGGACACTTCGTGCGGTGAGAACGGATCCGATAGTGTTGGTGACGCTGGTGTACGATCGTGGGGTTCGCTCGGGCTGGAAATGATCGGAGATCATAGTTTTGTAAGCGCGCGGGATGATGATACGTTCAATCTCAGATTCAGTGGCTGCAAGATCTGAACGTGGTGGGGCAGCATGTAAAGCGGATGAGATCGCGTTTGTCTCTGGACACGCCGTGGTATCAGCAGATGCACGAACAAGGATGTTGAAGAAATCACATTCCTGCACCAGTTTCAAAGAGAGAAACAAGATAACCTCATCGCTGCTGCTGCTGTAGAGACTTTGCACCAAAGAATCAAACTCAAGCGCTGCGTACCGGCTCCCAGCGCAGATCGCCGTCGTCGTATTCGATCTGCAAAGCGCACACCTCGCTGTCGACCCGTGCGATTGACCCTGGAAACCAGGACGAGGAATCGCGCCAGTAGACAAGAACGTTGGCTCCATGCAAACGAACGAGCACCGCCACTTTATCGCTCTGAGTTGCATCGGGGAGCATGAGTAATTGGAGCTGCTGAAATGCCTCGGAAGCACGTTCAAACGCTCCGGGTGCGTAGCGCATGCGCTCTACAGTCTTCAAAGTACGAACAAAGAAAACAGGGATACATGTTGGATGCACAGTAATATAGCAATGCATTCAAGCACTCAATCAATCAATCCGACCTCCCACGCCTCTTCTCCGTCGTCGTACTGGATGAAGCATCGGCCACTGAGCGTGTCGATCTGAGCCACGTGTCCACCGAACCACTCGCGCTCGTCCGTCCAGAACACCTGCACGAAGTCTCCGCTCTCATATCGGCAGCTGTTCGCGTTCTGGAGGTCCCGAGCGCCCTTCCTATTCTCGTCGCCTTCCTCGTCATTGTGATCATCAAGAGCCGTGTGGCTCTCACTGCCGTCATCTTCACCACCATCACCGGACTCGAACGAGTCGGAGTACTCGTCGAACTGTTCGTCTTCGTAGACGGAGTCGCCCAAAGTGTCGCCACTTTCGACAAACTCTTCCGTCGACATGTTCGTAACAGCAAGGGCTTTAAAGCCGCTGACTTATTGACGCTAGAACGAGTATAAATACAAGGATGCTACCAAACGCTTTCAAAGTACTACAAAATGTGTCTTCTCTATGGCAAAAATCAATTTCTTTTTCTTTCTTTCTTATCAAATAGGGAGGAGCTCTTCGTGAGACGAAGAGCTCCATAACCAAGTGGATTACTCTACCAAATCAGCAATAACCGACACGCTTATCGCTTCTGCAGCAAGCGCAATGCCAGCTCTTCTTGGCTCGCGACGGCATCGCGACTCACCACCTTGCGCTTCTTGTTTAAGCTGTCGTCGTCCTCACTCTCATCATCATCACTATCGCCACCACTGCCACTGCCTGCGCTATCATCATCACTGCCCGCGCTCTCCATGTCTTCGTCCTCCTCATCAGATGACGTGCCGCCAAGTCTTGGTCCGTCCGCACCCTCGTCGTCTTCATCGTCCTCATCGTCTCCTTCACGCTCGCCCTTCTCTTTCATGCGCTTCTTGTGGTGCTTGGCGCGCACGCGCTCCTTCTCCAAGCGGCGATCCTCGGCGTCCTTCTCCTTCAATCGCGCCGCGACCTGTGCTTGGAACTGCTTCGACTTGGCCTCCACGTCCGCGAACTCCTCGTCCACGTCGATGTGCTGCGCCGCCATCTTCTCCAGCACCTTCATGCTGTTGCCGTCTTCGTCGAACACCACGCGATTGTACGACACCTCGTTGTCCACGCGGATTTTCTTCGCCTTCTTCTTCTTGCGCGACACATCCAAGTCGATTGGCTCTTCGTCGTCTTCCTCTTCCTTCTCGTCCTTGTCCCAGTCGTGACGGCGCTTGACGACCATGAGCGAGTCTTCTTCGTCACTCTCCTCTTCTTCTTCTGCCTCTTCCACCGCCGCCTTCTTCGCCTTGCTGCCGTCTTTCTTGAGCGACGTCAGCTGCTTCTCGAGCCGCTTGCGCTCCTTCTCGGCCTTGATCTTGTCCTTGAGCATCTGCAGCTTGCGGTTCACGTTCTTCTTGCCGCGGAGCTCCTCGCGCATCGACTCCTGGTCCTCCTTGAGCTTTGACAGGAACGGCATGCGCGGCGCGCCGGGGAGGCCATACGAGAGCGCAAACTCGTCCAGTGGCAGCGCGGACGCGTCAAACACCTCGCGGTTTGGCTGCAGGTACACGGATCGCACGTACGACATGAACGCCTTCTGGCCGAGCGCCTTGATCTCCTTGTCGGCAGCGACGACCGACGTGACTTTCTGGCGGCAGCTCTGCGTCTTCGCCGGGTTCACCTTGATCTCCTTGATCGGGATCTTGGCTTCCTCGAACGCCTTCGTCATGCCCTCGACTTCGGATGGCAGCAGCGTCAGCAGCGCCTTGCCCTGCTTGTTGTATCGCGCGGTTCGGCCCACGCGATGGATGTAGTTCGCCGTGTCTTCCGGACAGTCGAGCTGCACGACCCAGTCGACCTGCGGGAAGTCGAGACCTCGCGCCGCGATATCCGTCGCAAAGAGCACCGCCGCGGGCTTGTTCAGGAACTCGTAGTAAATCTCCACGCGCTTGCCCTGCTTGTACTTACCATGCAGCGCCAGCAGAGGGATGCCAGGCTGCAGTTTGCAAAACACTTGGTGCACAAAGCGCACCTGCCGACACGTGGACAGGAACACGATGGCTTTTTGCTTCAAGTGCGACTTGATGAACGAGAGCAGCACGTCGAGCTTCTTCTCGAGTCCGCAGACCACGTAGCTCTGCGCGAGGCCGCTGGGCGTCGCCTGCGCTGACTTCTCGTGCACTGCAATGTACTCCGGCTCGTTCAGACTCAGCTTGGCGAGGTCCTTGACCGACTTGGTCTGCGTCGCCGAGAAGAGCATCGTCTGGCGCGTCGGCGGCAAGTACGACACGATCGACGTGAGCTGCGCCTGGAAACCCATGTCCAGGATGCGATCGGCTTCGTCCAGCACGAGGATCTGCAGGTTCGAGGGGTCAAAGTTCGGCGTCTGCTCCATGTGCTGTAGCAGTCGGCCGGGCGTGCAGATCAAAATGTTCATGCGGATGAGGCGGTACTGCTCCTCTTTGAAGTTCTTGCCGCCAATCACGAGACCCGCGGAGAACGAGTGCATCTTGCCCAGCGAGCGCAGCACTTCGAAGATCTGCAGCGCCAGCTCACGCGTCGGGGAGATCACGAGTGCACCAAGGCCGTCCTCCACATCCCAGCGCGAGCGGTAGAGCTTCTCCAGAATCGGGATCAGGAACGCCAGCGTCTTGCCGGACCCGGTCTTCGCGGCAGCCAGAATATCGCGACTAAATAGACAAAAAAAGAGATATCAACAGACAAATCGTAAGCATCAATGCGTTTCATAGTCAATACATGTTACTGCCGTGTGTACGTACCCTGCGAGGGCGTGTGGGATGGCGCCGACCTGGATCAGCGTCGGCTTGGTGAACTTGCCTCTCTGCAGACCTATAGCATAGCAACGCGAGCAAAACCACAACTATGAGCATCAACAGTGCAGCCATCATGCACGGAAGCGAATAAGCGCCGCACCTCTCTTCGTGGCGTCCGAGAGCGGGAAGAACTCAAAGTTGGCGGCTTCCTCCAGCTGCGAGCCGCGCGCGGGGGTCTGCTCCTTGATGCGCTGCTCGAGCTTCTCGACCTCGAGGCGCTCCTTCTCCGCGTGCTTGAGCTTGCGCGCTTCTTGCTGCGCGGCGGCGTCCACTGCTGTGCCGTCCACCATTGCTCCTGTGTGTAACTGAGCTTGCTTCACGTACAACGCAGGTGAAGACTCTCGAATGGCGCTTTCACCACCAACGCCGCTTTGATACCTAAAGAGACGCACACACCACCATCCACCAGTCACTACCGTGAGCAGCCTCAATAGAGAACCTAGATGTGTCGCTCAAAAAATTGGGGTTGCTGACAGTACAGATTTTCTGAATCATTTTAGTGACATCACCGAGGTATTAATTTTGAGATTTACGGCAGTATATATCCGTGTCTCAAGAAGCAAAACGCCCAGCACAATCATCGCGACACACGGGATTTGAGGAAGAAGCCGCGACAATGCTTGCGCGGCCGCGAAGCTCCTTACCGGCAGGCGGCACCACTGCAAACGCGATGCATCGCCGCCGGTCAGACCCTCCGCGCTCGAAGCAGCAGCCATTGAAGCCGTCGGCGCCGCTGCGTGAGATCACCATCGATCGTCCAAGGCGCAAGAAGCGCGCGCTGGACGCCGCCAAGGAGCAGCCAGTGGATACAGCGCTCGAGCGGTGGAGAACGCGTATTTTTGGACGCCAAGCGAGAAGATCCACTCGCCGTCGCGGCCGTGAGTATCATGTGCACGTGGATGGCGCAGCTGCTGGTGATGACGAAGATGGAGTTGAGTTTGCGAGTAACGTGGTTGTGAGCGCAAAGTACACGGCGTTGAACTTCTTTCCGCGCGTGCTGCTCGCGCAAGTCAAGCGTCCGTCGAACGTGTATTTCCTGTTTATCGCAGTTCTTCAGACGATCAAGGAAGTTAGCAACACGAATGGCGTGCCGACGATCTTGCTGCCGTTGATCTTCGTGTTTATCTGCAGTGCGATCAAAGAAGCGCTGGAAGACCGAGAGCGTCACCGCGCCGACGCGCTCATGAACAGCAAGTCTGTTCTGTGCATGAGTGGCATGGGCGAATGGGAACTGAAGCAGTGGGGTGACGTGCAAGTTGGAGACATCGTCAAGGTGCTCAATGACGAAACGGTTCCTGTAGATTTGTTCATGCTGCGTGCCGAAGAACTCGACGACCCTGGTTTGGATGATGCTGAAGTCGTCCGTAAAGTCAAGGAACAAGACGGCGGTGACGAATTACGAAAGGGTCCAGCGAAGTATGAACAGATCGATCTCTCCGAGCAGACTGACACTGGGGAATCCAAGCCACAACAACGCTCTGGCGGGAACTTGGCGTACATTGAAACCAAATCGCTCGATGGAGAGACAAACCTGAAGATCCGCACGGCGATTCCAGTAGTTGCGACGCTATCGTCACCTCCCTGTGATATCAACTCGCTACGTGGCGTGATCGAGTGCGAGGCACCAAACAACCAGATTGCGACGTTCGATGGGAATTTCTCTGTGACTTTGGACAAAACCCAGATTGCTGCTTTGGGTCTCCAAGGTGCAGTGGAAGGAACACCATCACCAGCAGCGGTAGACTCGACGAAGACAGGTCACAGTTTGCTCCAGCAGCTGAGAAAGAATCCAGACGGCTCGCTTAGTGTCCGCGTCCCAATCACAGCAAAGCAGATGGTGCTACGCAGCTGTGTACTCCGTAACACCCGAGCGATCATTGGTATCGCGATCTTCACGGGCCACGAGACAAAAGTGTTTTGTAGCAACACCGATCCAGTCGTGAAGACGTCTTCAGTGGAGCAGCGCTTGAATTCGCTGATCATCGGCGTCGTCTTTATCCAGCAGCTCGTGTGCTCGCTTGGTGCGCTGCTCGGTGCGTACTGGATGATCAGTCAGGGAAACTCGTACTGGTACTTGCACGGATCTTCCAAGATTGGAGAGTTGGAACTGGATCCATCCCGCGAGCGACTTGCGTTCCATCACGGAAGTCTCGATTTTCCGTTTCAAGAGCTCATCAAGCTGCACGTGCGGTATTTCATCATCATGCAGAACTTTGTGCCGATCTCGCTGAACGTCTCGCTGGAGTTTGTCAAGTACTGGCAGGCGTACTTTATCGAGCAAGATTTGAACATGTACGACGAAGTGTCGGACACACCTGCGCTTGTGCGTTCGTCGGCTCTCAATGAAGACCTCGGCCGCGTCCACCACATCTTCACAGACAAGACGGGGACGCTGACGATGAACCTGATGCTGTTTCGATTCTGCATGATCGCTGGGAAACACTATGGTGGCCAAGTCCTTGAGAGTGATGACAGTCTAGACTCTCCATGTGGTACTGCGACGCAGGCATCAAGTTCGCAGTTCGTCAAGTTTGATCCGACGGAGCTGTTTGCAGATCTCAGAGCTGGAGGTGAACACGCGGATCAGATCCGACTCTTTCTGCGTCACTTGGCGTTGTGTCACACGCTGATTCCCGCAAAACCATTTGCAGAAATGTGTGGAAGTACATCACCACAGTACTCGGCCTCCTCTCCAGATGAGCAAGCGTTGGTATCAGCAGCTGCGCATTGCAATGTGCGCTTTGTGCACCGCACACCAAGTGCGCTAACGATCTTGGAGCCTGGACTCGACGAGCCTAGCGTCTACAAACTGCTCAACCTTTTGGAATTTGACAGTGACCGGAAGCGAATGACTGTGATCGTCGAAACCCCGGAAGGTGAGATCCTGCTGCTGTGCAAAGGCGCCGACAATGTGATTTTGGAACGCCTCGCAGCAGATCAAACGGACGACCAAGCGAAAGTTGACGAAGTCTACGCTCAGTTATCCCATTACGCCAAATGTGGCATGCGCACGTTGTGCCTAGCGTACAAGAAAATCGACCGCACAGAGTATGGAGTGTGGAATCAGCGGTTCGTATCTGCCATGTCGTCGATGGACGAGCTTGTGAAGAGACGTCAAGGTCTCCCGAACGCAATTGATCCGCTCATGAACGAGATTGAAGCAGATCTCACACTGCTCGGAGTGACTGCTGTGCAAGATAAACTGCAGAATGGTGTGCCCAAGACACTGCATCTGCTTCAACAGACAAACATGAAAGTGTGGACACTCACAGGCGACAAAATCGAGACGGCGATCAACATTGGATACGCGTGCTCTCTACTCACAAGCGATATGGAGGTGATGCAAGTGTCCTCGGACGAATACGTCGCAGTGGCGAAAGGGCTGCAAGAGGTGGCAATGCGCCAAGAGAAGATATCGGCGTTGTCGGCTGCTGCGAAATCACTGGAGTCGAAGCGCCGTCGCCGTATGCAGCAACACGCTCAAGCTCAACCCTGGGATCAGCGTTTAAAAACGTCGATAGAAGCTTTTCTATTCGGCGCTCCACCAGCACCAAAGAAGAAACGCGTGCGTGCCCGAAAAGCTACTCGGCGAGACACTTCGTCGCACGGCATGTACTCCCCAGTGTCGACTCTGGATCGCGATGGTGGCGGTTCTGACGGGAACGATGCAGACGACGATGCCGATGAAGGGGCTTTGTTTGCGCGCGGCGGTCCGTTGGCTGGCTTTGGTAGCAAGAATCGCTCTTCAGCTTCTTCTTCGCTCTCGATCGCACTGGTTATCGACGGCAAGTCGCTTGAGAACGCATTACGTCCACGTCTCCGTCCGCTGTTCTACCAAGTGACGAAGATGTGCACATCGGTGATCTGCTGCCGCGTGTCTCCAAAGCAGAAAGCGGATATTGTGGAGTTTGTGCGCTACTACGAGCCGGAGAGCATCACGTTGGCGATCGGCGACGGCGCGAACGATGTCGGGATGATCCAAGCAGCTCACATTGGTGTTGGCATTTCTGGCCAAGAGGGCATGCAAGCAGTGAACTCGTCGGATTATGCGATCGGTCAATTTCGTTTTCTCCAGCGGTTACTGTTTGTCCACGGTCGCTGGGCGTATCGACGCGTCGCGAAGCTGATGAGCTACATGCTCTACAAGAACGTGACGTACGTGTTGACGACGTTTTGGTTTGGCTGCTTCAGTGGGTTTTCCGGCCAGCCGCTGATCTTGGATGTCGCTGCACAGAGCTTCAATGTGCTGTACACGAGTCTCCCGCTGGTACTCTTTGCTGTTCTCGACCAAGACATTTCGTCAGAGAGCGCGGCCAAGTTCCCGTATCTTTACTCGCTCGGTCAGAAGAATGTGCTCTTGGCGCGCCGCGTCTTTTGGCCGTGGATCCTGAACGGCATCTGGCACTCGCTCGTCATCTTTTTCATTTCCGCGTGGGGGTTCCAAGGCGATCTGTCAGTGTCCACGAAACACGTCAACCATCCAGCAACGGTGTCGTCAAGCGGGCAAGAAGATGGACTCGTGACTCTGGGCTTCGTGGTGTTTACGAATCTGGTCATCGTCGTGAACCTGAAGTTGGTGCTCGAGACGTTTATGGTGACGTGGCATTTCTTGACCACGATCTTTGCGTCGATCGCGCTGTGGTTTGGCGTTGGCACGTTGCTGTCGTCTCCGAACAGTCGATTCCACCACGCGGCGGGAGAAATGACGTTTTTGCTGCAGGTGCCTACGTTTTGGGCGTTGTGCGTTCTCGTCGTCTCACTCAGTCTGATGCGAGACGTGCTGTGGAAAATTGTGCGGCGCATGAATTTCCCATCGACGTATCACATTCTGCAAGAGCGAGAGATGCTGAGTATGAACAACTCGCCGCGAAGTATGCTGAACGAGTACAAGGGGATCATGTGGCCAGATGTCCAAGTGCCGATCCTGGATTACGCAAAGATGCTGCGCCAGATCCCTCCGTTTGAGAGTGCGCAGGAGTCGTTTATGCGCTCTTCACCGCTCGGTGAGAGCTTGATCTCTAGTAGCAGCAATGAGCTCGAAAGCAGTCGGCACATCCGAGCGCGTGCGTCTTTCCATGTGGCGGAGCTTCACGAAGACAAATACGGTGTTTGGGAAGAAGAGGAGCATCATGAACTCCACCAGCTCATCGAGAGCTCGTCGTCGTCTGCTACGTCCGGCATCAGTTCCGCCACTCAGTCGATGTTGCCAGTGAGCAGCAGCAGCAGCACTCCTGATTCAGACACTTTGCGAAAGCAGTACCATGGCTACGCGTTCTCGGAAGACGAAAACGTTGACAGCGATGTCGAAGCAGCGTCCGCGTCAAAGGCATCGGAAAAGTACACGAGCCATCCAGGGGGTGGGCGAACTTTCAAAAAGATGTTGAAAAGCGTGCGCGGGCCCAAAAACGCGTGATGGAAGAGACTCAGTGTATGATAAAGAGAACTGTGCGGCCAAAAGTTGTCAAAGTTTGAGCATGATGCTTGTCATTCTGAAAGGCACATAAAAGCCTCTTTATTTGCATACATACATGATGATGCCAGCTATGCAATTATAGGGATACGAAAATTGACGGTTCAAAATTGGACCGGTCCCACGGTTCACTCCAGTGCTTTTTTGATTTGGATGAGCGAGCGAGAGAGAAATGACTGACGCGCGATCATTTGGACACCAGAAGCGCGACGCAATTGTCGAGTGCACACACTCTTTATCTCGCTGTCTCATCAGCCGACGCGTCTGCCTGCATCCAAAGCAGCAGCAACAGCAGCAGCACACGTAGAACGCATAGACCTGCAAGTATGAGCGATGTGCAATCGATCAACAGCTCGCCATCGTCGTCCAACTCGAATTCGTCGTCGCTCGGCAACTCGATGATGTGGGAAAGCGTGTCGCTGTCGCCGTACGAAGTGATCTCGATCCAGCTCGAGAACGAATTGCAGCTTGCGAAGGAGTCGTTTGTGAAGCCGAAGCAGAACAAGAACGGTGTCGATCTCAGCAAGAGTACGGGCAAAGCCGCCGGACGTGTACGCGTGGAAGTTGTGGCTGCACAGGGACTCGCGGATGTGATTGCGCAAAACCCAATGCTGAACAACGCATCGTCGCAAGACCCAGCGCTGTATGTGTCGACGATGGTGTCGCCACTTTCTGCGTTTGAGAAGTCGACGAAGAAGCACCTCCGCACTGCTGCCGTGCCTTTTGACGCGAGCCAAGGACGTGCGTACTGGAACGAAGCGTTGACTTACGAAGGTGTCAAGGCGAAGAGCTTCTCGATCAAGCTCAGCATGCAAAGCAGCGCTGGCATCATCGCTTACATCGTGCTGGGGGAAGTGGAGATCAGTAGCAACGATTTATTGGACCAGCTCACGCACGAAAAGTGGGTTGACCTCAAGACCCCGACGTCAGCGCTTACTGGTTCGCCATCGACTTCTCCAGGTAAAGTGCTGGTTCGTATCACTTTCGCGTACAACTCTGTGGAGCTCCACGCGCGAGAGGTTGCAGCATTGGAGCGGAAGAAGAAGGAGAACGACGAAAGTATCGAGCACTTTCGAAAGACTGCAGTGTTGCTCAAGGCGCAAGCTCAGCACCCAGCTGCGTTTGGCACAGCGACCACGAACGCTGGTCTGTACATCCCTGGGAACCACTTCCGTATTGAAGCGCACCACCCTGGCTCTGTGAGCGTGACCCCTTTGCCAGACAAGACTCGCATTGTGACGCCATTCGGACGAGGTGTTGTGATTGCATTCCGCAAGGAGACGAAGATGTTTGTGGTCCAACTGGACACGGACGCCGCTTCGAAGAACCCGACGCTCGCGTATTTGCGCCAGGACACTGTGCACGAGGAGCCGAACGAGCCTCATTTGCGCATGCACATGAAGGTCTCGACGCCGTACGGTGAAGGCGTGATTGACGAAGTCCGTCCACACGATGAGGTGGTGATTGTTAAGACCGACTATGCTCGTCTGTTCATGCAGAAGAAGGATGTCAAGATTCCAGAGAAGTCGATTGACGAAATGAAGACGAAGGATCTGATTACTGAGTCCATCGTGTTGGCGGATACAGGTAACGAGCAGTTCCGCAACAACAACCTCGAAGATGCTATCTACAGCTACTTGCGATCGCTCGGCTTCTTGCAGCGCGTCGACCAGGATGGTGCTACTCACAAGGAAAAAGCGACAATGCTGCAGACCATGATTCGCTGCCACTTGAACATTGGCGCGTGCAAACTCAAGCTCGATGCGTACTATGATGCTGAAATCGCGTGCACCAATGCGCTGAGCATTCTGACGGTGCTGGGCGAGAACCGCCACGGCAATGTGGTCACGTGGATGGGAAGAATCGGTCTCAGTGACCAAGTGCTGTTCGAAGAATGGCCGTCGAAGGCGCGCTTCCGCCGTGCGCAGGCTTCTTTCAAGCTTGGCAAGTACAGCGACGCAAAGCAGGATCTGGTGATCGCCGCGAAGCTCACGCCAAAGGACAAATCGTGCCGATCGCTGCTGGACCGCGTGACGAAGCTCATCAACGAGCAAAAGAGCCAAGAGCGACAGACTTGGGGCGGCATGTTTGAGAGCCGCGCTGAAGAAGCAGCAGCAGCAGCGGAAGCCACGCGCGCGCAGCAGCACACCACGACAACCAAGACGACCAAGACGACGGTCACCACCACCACCGAGTCCATTGCGTCAACCGAGTCGTCCATTTTCACGCGCAAGACCAAGGCGCAGCGAGAGCGAGAGGTCGCGAGGAAGAAAGCGCAGGAAGCAGCCGAGGAGCCGTGGTATCTTTCCCGAAAAGCACTGGCGACTGCCTCTCTGGTCACCGCTGGCGTCGCCGCCGTTACGATGCTGGCTTTGAAGCAGCAACAACGCTCGTAGACTCACTCTTGTGTGCGCGCAGACGTCCAGAATGATTGCTCACGTTGCACTTTTTGTAGATCCTTCCTTTCCCCCGCAATGGACAACCTTCCTGCTTGATGTGTTGCTGGCTGGTTTCCCTTTGTGTGTCTGGTTAATCCATTGAAATGGCTACTCTCTTTTTTTGCGCGCAGCTGACTGGGCTTTGGATCGGATTGACGGGAAGGAAAACGCTGAACTGTGTCCGTCTCGTTCACTTGATTTCCCCGCGTTCGTTGATGTTGCCCCTGTCTCTTCGTGAAGTAAATTACGTCTACAGGTCTGGGGGCGGGCGTGGCTGCTCTCTCCGCAATGGATACTTTTGAATGCGTGCAAGTTGTCTGCAAGGACTTGCCTCATGAGATAACGAGACACAGGAAATTCTACCCGCTCAGCAACCAAAGAGAGACGGACTCGAGCTTTCTGAAAAGCAGCCAAGAGCAGGCACGTACGGTACTTTACTGTACCCAGGAAGATCGCGAGTCGCATTTTTGCTCAGAGAGCTGGTTTTGTTAGAGGAAACCAAGGTAAAGGCTGCTCAATCTACTTGAATTCGCTAACAGTTCACAGCGTGCGGAAACGCGATCTTCTGCGTGAGACAACATTGCCGCAAGAAAATGGAAGCGTGTCTCTTCAATCTCTCAATCATCCAGAGTGATGGTCACTGCCACTACCAAAATGATTGTTTTGTGGCGGATTGCATGGCACTTCAACTTGGTGACGATCGATCCCCGAAAGAACAGGAAGGGAAATCATCCCGTCGCACAAAACAACACGAAGAAGAAGAAAACAGAACTCTGGCGCGTTCACACGGAGTTCATTCATGATGCAGAACCACAGACGCTTTTGAAATTTGTTGCGCAGGAGCCAAAGGTGTTGTGTTCGTATCGTCACAATCTGAACCAACGTGCCGACTCTTTCAAGATGCTATTTGGCTTGAACCCAGAGGCACGGTTGCGGTGGTATTACCTGTATGCGATGTAAAGGCTGTGCACGTTTTCGTCGCCAAGTCTAATCGCATCACGTCGTTGCAGTGCATATGAATTGCGTTAGTTAGCCTCGACCACCAACTGTCTTTCCATCGCACCCGCCAGTGTCATTCAACAGTGCATGCACTGTGGTACGAAAGCAGCGTGACACATTACCCAACGATCACATGACAACGCGAAATATCAGAAAGTTCCTCTCAGTCGAGATCTTTCACACGCTTTTCTTTCAATTGCGTTGGCATCGTGCCCCTTGCTGCGGCTGGCTGCTGGGGGTGAATGGAGAGATCCGGAAGCAATCCATCCGGCGAAAAGGTGATCCAGGTGAGTTTAAGAGAGCGAGCGAGAGGAACCGCGGCCCATTGACCATGCCTGACGCCTGGGCCTGCCGTTCGTCCACGGGTTGAGCAAATTGTTCGAAAAATAAACTGTTTACACTGCAATGCTTTGAAAAGCATTCAAGCCATGCCAGGCTGGTTTTGGGACACGGAAATAATAAATTACGGTAAATTTCGATCTTGAAACGCAGTTGGGAAAAACGCTGCACAAGGCAAACGACACGCACGCCCACCCGCATCCGAATGCGAGATCAATCACTCCTGCTCGTTCGGAAAGAGCAACTGCAACCAACCGCGCCGCCTTAAAAATAACGGCACGGGGGCGGGCAAGTGCAAGTGCGCGCGCGCGCGCTCGGATCGGGAACCATTTCATTTCTCAATCTGCAGCGTCGTGCACAGCCCGCAGCCCGCAGCCCGGAACCCACAGCAGCACAAGAACACACGAGTCACACACTCTTAACCCCCCACCCCCAGCAGCGGCGTTTCGATCGATCCAACGGAAGCAAAGAAGAGCGAGCGAAGAAGCGCGACGAAGAAGAAACAGCAGACACTTCCGTCGTTGCTCTGTTTGGTGAGCGAAGAAGAAGACGTCTCTGCAACGGAATCACCCCGCCACTCTTGAACGTGTAGCTCACTCGCAGACATCCCAGCAGGCGTTGAACCTTCGGCATCAAGACCACTCGCTTCACTCCTCATCACTCCAGCAGCAGCTGACACAACTTTCAAGCGCCGCGCAACTGAACAAAAAGGGTACATTACCGTGGATATATTTTGTTGCTTATTGATCATCTACATCTGTGGAAAAACCAAGCGCTGTCATTGATACGAACTCAATGGGCCAAACAGACATGAAGTCAACGAGAGGCAAGAAAGTGGAAGCAATCCCGCAATCGCGCAGAAGTGGCCTGCTTGGTCAAGAGAAGCCTGCTCATTTGGGTAATCCAGTGGAGTTGACCCGAGTGAAGCTACAAGATCCAATCAAATGTCCTCCAGACAGCTTTTCGTCATCGATGTGGTCAGCGGACGGAATTACACGACAATCGAGACTCTACCAGCGCTCAAGCTCAACACCTCCGTCGCACCAGGTGGTCAGCCGCTCGTCTTCGCTGAGCTATGGGATGCCTCGTGAAGACATGAAGACAGGATCGCAGCTACCGTACCACCTTTCCGATCCATCCAAGCGCAACCTTGGCTCTACGAAGGACAATCAGATCGGAGAGAGTGAAACCAGCAATCATTGCAGCTCCACCTCTATTGGAATGGAGATTCAACGATCATGGAGTGCTCCACCTATCGCTGAACAAGTTAGTACAGCTTGTTCTTGTTCCTACATATTGTATTCTGCTCTCACTCACTCACACTGACTTTTGCTGTAGAATGGGCCATTCGAAGACAATCAAGAAGAAGAGCAGGATCTGTCTCCACTGAACCTAGTGAGTGATTTATTTCTGCCGTCATCACTGAGACGACACAGTGCTTACTGGTGCTTCTCAACTTCCTTTAGGACAAACTCAAGTGCAAGGATCTCGTTCCTGAATTGCTGTGCAAACCCCGGGGTGAAATGAACGACATCTGGGGAAAGCAATCTCAACGAAACCAGTACAACTTCCTGTGTGCTTCACCTGACCATTCGGATACCCACGTGGTGTCGGATCTGTCATACGACAGCACTCCAGGCTACTCAAACCAAGGCTCCAACGTGTCCAGCTCTGCTTGCTCCGTGAGTTCAAGCCACGATGATACTCTTGAACCGTGCCGTCTGCCACCAGGTCTGTCATTGGTAGACAGACTTCAAGAGGAGTTTTCAAGTGTGCCAGCGCAAATCTATGATTCCGTCGCAGTGAGCAGTTGCAACTCGCTCTTCTCGAGAGATGATATTGGTGGTATGGAGAGACTGAGAATCGACGATCAAGTGCGATACTGTCGCGATGATGCTGGACCTTCTTCGGGATACTCATTCAGCGAGATGCAACACGGCAGGCAAGGTGCTCAGGATTTTCCTCTTGCTGGCAACTTTCAGCAGAGTCGCATGCTCAACAGAAGTGTGAGCCAGCCAGCATACTCCAACGCTTCGTATTTGGCTCCATCGCCGTTTGCTGTGCATCCGTATCCGCCATTGGGTTTTCGTGGACGCCCGGTTTCAATCGGCCAGCCAAAGCACCCATGGGGGCCGAACGAAGACAGTTATTACACTGGTAGTACTTCTCTCGGTGTCGCCGCTGCTGAGTTCGACTTTCCAGGTCACCGAATTGGTCCGAACTATCAACCCAAACTCGGAGGCATCTATGGAGCTATGAAGGCATCTGAAAAACAGGTGAGAGACCACCAGCCCTACCTGCCTGCCAGACCAGCACATGGATTTGATCCTCGCGACACCTATCAAAACGGCATCCCGCATCCAAGTTCGCTCTATCGCTCGAAGTCAGGAACCAGCCGACGAGCTGACTACGAGATGTTGCATCCAATTGCACACTCGTACTCATCGACCAGCCTTCTTGAAGAGTTCAACTCGGCTTCCAAATCCGACAAGTGGGAGCTGTTTGCTATCAAGGGGCACTTGCTTCTCTTTGCCAGAGATCAAAGTGGCTCCAGATTTATTCAACAGAAGCTGGAGAAGGCAGACGAGCAAACCAAGGACGACGCTTTCGAAGAAATATTTCCCAACGCGCTGGTTCTCATGACGGATGTTTTTGGGAACTACGTCATCCAGAAGTTCTTCGAGCACGGTTCAGTGAAACAGCAGCAGCTTTTGGTGGAGCAGATGAGAGCCAACATGATCAGCCTCGCTCTTCAAGTGTATGGCTGTCGGGTTATCCAGAGAGCATTGGAAGTCACCAAGGTCGAGGAGCAGCTGGTTCTGATCAAGGAACTGAGAGGACATGTTCTGAAATGCATCACTGATCAGAACGGCAACCATGTCCTGCAGAAATGCATTGAGGCCGCGTCTTGGAAGCGAAGCGTTGAGTCTGGCGAGGATTTGGAAGTGGGTCGCAGAGTCACCGGTGAAGACGTCCAGTTTATCATCGACGATATTGTTGGTAACGCTGCTGGCTACTCGACCCACTCGTACGGCTGCCGCGTGATCCAGCGCATTTTGGAGCACTGCTCGCCAGCTCAGATTCGTCCGATCGTGAGTGAGATCGTTTTCAAGTGCCGTGACCTTGTGAAAGACCAGTTTGGAAACTATGTCGTCCAGCATGTCATCAGTCACGGCGAGCCAGACCAAAGACGGGTGGTGATGGATGCTGTTTTCCCAGAAATTGGTCGATGGAGCCAACACAAGTATGCCAGCAACGTCGTTGAAGCCTGCTTAGACCGCGCGACCAAGGCTGAAATCGCCCGCACCATCGACTTCATTCTCCAATGTGATGAGACTGGGTCGTCGTGTCCATTGCTTCCGATGATGAAGCATATGTACGGAAACTACGTCGTTCAGAAGCTTCTTGATAAAGCTGACCCGGCCGACCGTGAACGGATTGTATGCATCATTCGACACAACGCCGATTACCTCAAGCGATTCACCTTTGGGAAGCACGTCTTGAGCCGCTTGGAGCGCGAATCAGCTGCGAGTTACTATTGAGATGCTGTAAGTATGCAACTCGCAGCAACATCATCAAGTTGGAACTAGTGCAGCGCCTCCAAGAAGCCCAGCTCTCAGAACTCAGCGCGCCGAAGGATCAACGCTGGAAGAAGATATTCGTTTTATGCTTATAAATATTTGCCTTAGGTATTCGTACATGTGATTTGAGTGAAGATTTAGGTTTGACCGTATCATAACCTGCCGAGTTGGCACAATGCATATCCGTTCAATAAATGCAACCATCAGTAGTTTCCTTTGCCTCCAATGCATCATCAATACGTATCCACGTAATGGCTTCATGCCATGCCCACTCACGTTCGGTCACAGACGTAAACTCAACGACGAAAATGCAACCAGAAACTCGGATATTTCATTCGTTTGTTTTGTTTTCCTCTATATACGCAATGATCTCAAAGAAGAAACGGAACCAAGCAGACGTCTAAAGCGATGCTGCAACTTGAGCTGCCGCACGAGTACCAGTGTCCATGGCGCTGTGCACCGACATCCCAGGCTGCTCAAACGACGTGGCCTCCCCAGCGAAGAAGATGCGCTCCTCGATGGCTTGCGCGAGGTCGCTGGCAGCGGTGTCCGATTGGCCCACGCGAGGGAAACTGTAGCCTCCGCGAATGTACTCGACATCGCCCCAGTCCGCGTATTTGCCCTTGACGAAGCTCGAACGTGCTGGCGTAGGGCGGTCGTCCGTGCCGTAGATCATATCGAGCTGGTCCAGGAACTTCTCAATGATCTCTTCCGAGTCGAGAAGTTTCAGGCGATCCGCACACTCCGAGCCAGCGAAGCCCGTGACCAGATACTGCGTCTTCTTGTCGACCAGAGCATCCCCAGCGTAGAGCGCCTCGGCAACAACGTCTCCGTTCGAGATCAAGTGACCCACACCCTTGGTGTTGTTCACCCAGAACTCTGGCAGGAAGCAGTCCGAGCAGATCACGCCGTGCGCATTCTCAGGCCAGAACGAGTCAGTAAAGTGCATCAGCACTTTCGCCGCGCGACGCATCCCGAACGAGTCCACAGCATCGGCCTTGGCTTGCGGCAGGCACGGCAGGTACTCGATGTCCTTGAACACCGACGTTGGCACCGTCACCACCAAGCGACGGCAGGAGATTTGCTCTCCGCTTTTGCTCCTAAGCACAACTTTGTCGGTGTTCGAGTAGTCGATGCTCGCCACGGGCCAGCTGAGCTGCGTGTCAATGCCCATCTTGAAGTGCTCGACGATGCGTCCGAAAGTGGGCACGACGCGGTAGTCGCCCTCATCTTCGAGGTCGACCCACTGGCGCTCGTATTTGCAGGTGACACGCAGCGAAATGTCCTCCAGGTTGCTGCCGGCCGTGTTGGCGTACCCCGCGTCGGCGAGCTTCATCATCGAGGCCGAGAGGCCGTAGCTCTTGAAGTAGTCCATCATGGACTGGTCGTGCGGGATCGCATCCACGTCTTCGATCTCGCTCAAGTGCGAGACCGCGTCGTTGAATTTGCAAAAGTCCGGGTCCTCGTCGTCGAACGCGAGCATGCGCTTCTGGTCGCCGAGGTAGTAGTAGCCGATGCCTCCGTCCGGCGCTGGATCAGTCGGACCACCGTCGCCCTAGCAAGTCAGCAACAATGTGAAACATACAAAATGACACACACAATGCTGTAAGTACAATACTGTTTGGCAAGATCAACGAGACATGCATGTTGGAGAGACTTTGAACGTGTAGATGTATGGGTTTAATTGTAGATAGGATTGGTGTGTTATATGAAAAATTTGTTTTGATTGCAGTATGTTTGAAACCAGACTGACTTCGCAAGGTGGACACATACTAAAACCAATGGCCAAGAACTGGTGACACCGGCAGCATGAATGAAAAGCCGAAGCCTCTCGCCTTGCGATGCTAATTAGGTAACATTTGATATTGCATGCGTATGAAGGCCAAATGATTACAAGAGCTCGCACACATGTAGTGTGGAACAAATCATAGGCTGATTAATCGATGCGATACCAGAGCGCTCAGTTCACTGAGCGCTCTGATACAAAAAAGGCTCCCCACACATGCAATGTACATAGATAAACACGTGTCTCTCTCTCCACACACACTCGTGCGGTCATCTCACCTGAGCCCACGTGAAGATCTCCCGCAAGCCCCACTTCTGCTCTTCTGCGAGTCGAGTGAGCGTCGTGTTGGCGCCGTGAAGCAGCTCTGCGCCGATCTCGACTGTCATGCCAGGAATAAAGTCCGTGTCTGGGAGGATTCGACCGCCCACGCGGCCCAGCGCGTCCACGACCAGCACGTCCTTCACTCCCTTTTCGTGCACAAGCTGATG
Source organism: Globisporangium emineosum (assembly GCA_023334195.1). NCBI lineage: Eukaryota > Oomycota > Peronosporomycetes > Pythiales > Pythiaceae > Globisporangium > Globisporangium emineosum. Next base: position 28,898 of record JAASGK010000066.1, read on the forward strand.
CGCGCAGCGCAGACCCGCGACCCCCGCTCCGATGATCACGACGTCGTGATGCTTCACCGCACTCATGACGATGCTGCTTCTCGCTGTCTGGTGAATGCCAGAACGCCGCAAATGCCCAATGAGGAAGGAAGGAGGCGACACGAGGAGCTCATTCTTGCGACCAGTTGGTGAAGACGTCTCTTTGGCGCTTTGCTGGGAGCCATCCAATTGTGCAACAGACCCTTGAACGAGAACTTAACTGATTGATTTGGTTAAAGTAAGCCTTAGTAAATACAAGATTAAACCTATCGTGGCATAACTTGGCATTAAGTTCGCACGGATGATTTATGCTGCTGATTGACAACAAGAACCGCGTTAATTGATCATTATATTATACAGTTTTTACGACATCTTGCTGTCAATCCAAACGACACAGCTCTGAATTTACTGTGTACGTACACCGCGAGCATGTTTTCCAAGCAAGTTTTTCCACATTCAGCGCCTTTCGGTGTTCTGCAACAGCGACTAGCGCTGCTCACCAACGCCACGTAAAGCTGAGAGTGCTTCACCTGAGTGCGGTTGACTGGGACGTCAGTTCTTCTCCGAGTCGAAAGCTGGCGAAATATGTGTTTCAACGAGGTGTTACCTTTTGATCTGCCACGCGAAAAAAATGGCAAATGCGATGACGATCTCACTATTAGACAGCGTTTGCTTTGTACGAGCGGTGCGTTTGCTACATGATGATTTACACAGTAACTGGGCGAGTGGAAGGAGCTTGCCACATCCCAACGACTTCCAACATCCCAAAACGAAAGTCGGACAAGTTTTTAACTTTTCATTTCTATTGGCTTAAAATTACTATTTTCAGCCAATCAAACAGATCCAAAAAGAGGAAGTTGGGCGACGTGTTCGTGGACGAACACGTGGGGTGATCAAAAAATCAGCCAAGGCGTCCATTTGGCTGGTGCGCCAGCAAGTCCACTGAAGTTGTCGTGTGTGCACTTGCAAGCACTGTGCGTTAGCTTAAATACTCATAGAGATTACAATACTGTAGCTACCAATAATACCGTCAAAACTCAGTTCACTCCCCCCCACGTGTTTGACGTGGATTGTGCCAAAATCCTCCAGAAAGCGTGACAAGATTCGAGCACTCGTGTCACTCACGCATTTCGTCACCACTCCGCCAATCAGCACCTTCCTCTCGCAGCTTCTTCTCTTCTCATTGGCTGAAAGTCAGTTTCACGTCCTGATTTTGCCAAACTGCGTCACAGCTTCACTTGGAGTTAAACTTGTTTCCTCACTCTCTCTCCCTCTCATAGAACCTCAATTTCGAGGTTTTACATATCGAAGCACCTCATTTTCCAGGTTTTTCACTCGCAAATCAAGCGACAAACAAATTGAAAAGCTACGCACGTCAATCCAATTGCGGCGATCAATCGATTGAGATCGCTCCATTGCAGTTCACTTCCACTTTTCCCTCCTCTCCATCAAGAAGACCCCCCTCCAAGCTCTCCAGTCAGTATCACCATGTCGGACCTCAAGACCCAGTTCGAAGCCGCCGCCGCGCTTGCCAAGACTTTCACCAAGGAGCCATCGAACGACGAGAAGCTCGCGCTCTACGCGTACTTCAAGCAGGCCACCGTCGGTGACAACACGACCGCCAAGCCAGGCATGTTCGACCTGACCGGCAAGGCCAAGTGGGCCGCCTGGACGGAGAAGAAGGGCGTCTCGGCCGAGGAGGCCATGCAGAAGTACATTGAGGAGATCGAGAAGCAGAAGGCCATCTACGCTTAGAGCGTCCGATGCGTTCGAGCTTTTCATCCAGATTTCCTTTTTGTGTGCGCCACGGACGAAGCCTTCGAGTGTAGAGCGAATGCGGACGAGAAGAGCAAAGACGACGGTCTTTGTTGCGAACAGCAGGAGACTCTCGTCTTCTCTTGTCGTTGAGCCTTTTGTTGTCACGAGAAAGCGGAATCAACAATCGAAAGTACCCTCAAAACGAATAAATAAATGGTGCATTTTTGTGTTGAACATCGAGCTCAATGGAGGTATCAATCTGATTGCAATGGGCTGCCTTACATGCATGAACACTTCAGCACTTGCGCATTGGTTTGCTTAATAATCTCGTTTGGCTTATTAATTAGAGGATCATCAAAAATCTATACCCATGCACATGCAACTATGTAGCTACCTTCACTTCATAAATCACGCTTTGTTACTCATCGAGACGCCTCTCGGAGACGCACACATACAAACACTACAGTCACGCTGATTGATGATGGAGACTCGCTCACTCGTCGCTTCTCCCCACCACCTTCCGCGACGAACTGCAACTGGGGGACACGTTCCCCCACAGCCGCAGCTGCGCAATAACATACTTCAACGACTCACTGCCACATCACGTCCCTCACTTGATCTTGGCCTCGATCTTGGCCTCCATGCGCGCAAAGTCGGTCATGAGCTTGTTGATCTGCGTCGAGTGGAAGCCGATCGTGTTGGAGATCGAGATCTGCTGCGTCGCCAGCTGCTGCTGCGTCTCCGTGTTCTGCGTCAGCAAGCGCATCAAGAGCACTTCCATCTGCTCGCCGCTTGCGACTGCCCCGTCATTGGCGCTCGTGGAGGTAGTCGACAGCATGGTCGACAGCATGGTGTTGTTGGACGACGATGCTGGTGACGTAGGTGATCGCGTAGCTGACGCCTTGCCAGTGAAGTTGTTGCTCGTTGGCGACACAGCGACGGCGGACGACGACGACGACGGCACGGACGACAGAGAGGACGTCGATGGCGCGGGAGAGAGCGGCGACACCGGCGCGTAGCAGCAGCTCTCGAACTGCGGCAGCTGCTGCTCCGGGGTCTCCTCTCGCTGCGGCAGGTTCTCGCTCGCCGCGTGCGCGAGGCGCTCGAGGATCGCGACGTCGCAGGATTCGCGCGGACGCGTATCGAGCACAAACACACTTCCGACGGCGTGGCCGCTCGATGGGTCGATGATCGGCGCAGCCGCGTAGAAGCGCACTGCGGCAGCGCCAGATACTAGCGGGTTGCAGTCAAAGCGCTTGTCCTTGAGTGAGTCTAGCACCACGACGGGCTCTTTCGTGAACACCGTGTATGCGCAGAACGCGATCTTGCGTGGGATCATCTTGTGCGCCAGCCCGACGCTGGCCTTGAACCACTGGCGGTGCTCGTCCATGAAGCTCACGGCCGCCATGGGGCACGACAGGCGCGCCTTGGCCAGGTCGCAGATCATGTCGTACGGCTTCTCCGGGTCGCTGTCCAGCACGTCGAGTGCGTGGAGCGCTTGCAGACGACTGGCTTCGTCGGCTGCGACCGGCGGCTTGGGCCACGGGTGCGACCATGTGGAGGAGGAGGACGGCGACGCCGTCGCTTCTCGCTGGTTGTTGCTTCGATAGCTTGGAATCTGCTGTTGCTTTTGCGGGGATTGAGTCTGGTTGTTGTTGCTTGGGCTTCTGTGGTGTCGCTGCTGCTGTTGGTACTGGTACTCGTACTGGTACTCGTTGTTACTGTTACTGTTACTGTTGTTGTTGTTCTCAAAACTGTCACCCGAGCCGTACTCTTCCGTGTCGTAGTCCTCTTCGTCCGACTTGGAGAGCGGCGAGTGCAGGTGGCTGCTCAGCCACTGGCGCGACTGCTCTGTTGTGGCCGCGTCCGTGGGCGTGAAGCTGATGCTCATGTGGTTGTTGTCGTTGAGCGCTGGCGCGTGTGGCGAGAACGGACGCACTTTCTGCGCATGCGCGTGATTGAAGACGCACGAGACGCAGACGCGCACGCGCGTGTAGCCGATCGTCGCGAGCAGCGCGCTCTTGAGCAGCGTGCAGTTGCTGCACACGATTTCGCCGCACTGTTGTTGTGGAGAAGCACAAAGCAGGATTAGAGATCCAGGAAGGGATACAAAGAGCAAGGCAAATTCTGAAGAGCTACGACGCACCATGCGGCAGTGGTGCTTGCGGCGGAACGTGCTGAACTGACGCGTGCACACGTTGCAGAGCGTGCGCTCGTTGTCCGAGACCCAGTCGGTCGGGTCCACGAGGTGCTGCACGAGGAATTCGTCGTTCTGGCGCGGCGCGTCCTTGATCATCCTTCCTTGTGTGTGTGGTTTGTGAATAGATCTCTGGTGTCCCTGTGGATGAATCAGCTGTGTGTGGATGGATCAAGAAGCCTGCAAATTTGAAAATGGTGGAAGAGCTGGAGCTTGCTTGCTCCGTTGGCTTCCAGCAGAGAGCCCACACACAACACACGCCAGCCAAGCCAGTAGATAGGTGATCCGTAGAAGAAAGCAATCTTGCTTGTGTGGAAATCCGGATCTCCACCTTTTCGCACAATACTTCGAATCGGCCGCAATTTCGAACAAGAGAAGTCGAACCGTGAGGCGCTTCGACTGTGTGAGACTGACCGGAATGAAGAATGAAGAAGGACTGGGAGACTGGGGGACGAAAGGTAGTGAGCCCAGAGAAAGTCAGTCAGCGCTTGGAACAATTGGCAAATTGCCAACTAATTCGAAAGAAGCCATGGAAAAAAAGATCAACAACAAATAACGGAAAGAAGGATTCGCTGTTTCCCAACAAGCAGCGCCGTCCGTTTCCGGTTGGTTTGTTCACAGTTGAGCTCGTGTGCCCAGGCGCAAAAATAGCCCACACACGAAATCAGTCGGAAAAAAACTGGATGACTCCTCTGACTTCTCATCACCCCATCCCGCCGGCGGTCTTGAGAGTGGGCCGAGGGCACCGAGTGACGCAAGGGCCGCCATCGGCCCCGAACCAAAGTTCCATCGTGGAAGGAGTCAAGTATCTGCCCGGAACCAGCAATCAAAAGACAACCAAGGTTGCTCTTCAAAGCCGCCCTTTCATCAAGTATTTAAAATTTTGTCATGTTTGAGTGAGTCAATGATTCTGAAATGGCAAGTGCCACCGCCACCCAGGCACACTTCCCAGAGGCGTGAACAAGCCACATAACCAAATTTGCACCGACAATTGTCGGTGCGTCCGGTCGCGTCCGTTCATCGTGCGTGTGTTGCGGTTCTTTCTATCATTCGCTTTTCAGTCGCGACGTGAAGCCCGCACCTGCGTGGGCATGCTAACGCATGTAAACTTAGGTTTGCTATGCCGGCCAAAATAATGACAAGGGGCGAAAGACCTGTGAGAACAAGAGCGCCATGCCACCAGTCTTTAAGGTGTCCAGTCGATACTGGACACCTCGATTCAAAGAGACTCACGGCGGGACTTGTGGCGTGTTGTCGGCGTAACACCACGCGTCTGTATGTTTTTCACAGAGCGAGCTGCATCGCAGCTGCATAGAACACCTCCGTTCATGAAGAGAACTCCAGTTTGCTGGAGTCCATTTCAAATGAAAATGCTATTTTTAGCTGCATCTGTGATGTGTGACGAAACGATCGAAAAGCTTTTCGATTTTCAAGTTGAAGCTGGGATGGGTCCTTTTTGCGATCAGCTTCGTTTAGGTACGAATTTGTTTTGACAAGCTCTGTTACGTCTGAAAAGTTATTTAACAGTGTATCTTTTGTCAGCAACTGACTCCCCCATTTCTTCCTTCTCTGTTGAGATTGAAGCGCGAACGACACCAAAGAAGCCAAGAAGCAAGCGAGTGAGGATGCGGGCGGCTAACACACTCCGGATCGCGCGTTTGCTGCGCGGAGGAAGCCAGCAGGTGAGTCAGACTTCTCCCTTACGCGTTGCTCATGGCTGACGCACGCAGCGAGATGGGCTTGCGATGGATGGATGGATGGAGTGTGGTGCGGACGCTATTGCACTTGTCCTTTTGCGTAGCTCTTCGCCTCCTCCTCGCCCTTCACACACGTGCAGAGAAAGCGAGAAAGAAGAAAGCATCGAAAGAACGCGCGCTTACTCATGCCGTAATGTTTATCGCGTTGTTGGCTCGCGGTCGCTCACATGCTATCTCACTGTTTGTGCCCGTTTACTAGACCAACACGAAGAAACTCGCGGGCTCGATCCGTCAAGCGCTCTTGATCAGCGGCATCGGCTTGTCGGTATTCGCCCTCGCACACGGAGACGTGAGTGGGGCCGGATCGTCTGTCTCCTCTGCGGCTCAGTGCGATGCGCGGTACACACCGGCGTACAGCGGCGACCCGGACCTCGATCTCGGCGGATTCACACTGCCGCTCGACGGCGAGCGCTTTGAGAAGCTCGAGAAGTCGCTCGCAAAGCGCTTCAGCTGCGCGACGTACAAGGCGAATGCGCCGATTGAAGACCGCTTCGATGTCCAATCTACTTCAAACGGAGATATCTATGCTGCGGTCTTTGACGGACACGGTGCGTGAATTTCGTAGAGTCCCGAGTATTGTCATTGTCCTCACGACGTGCTTGACGTACTAATGTTTCTTGCAATGTATGTGCAATTTGCTCACTGTTAGGCGGGTGGCAGGTGTCCGAGTACGTGAGCAAGACGCTGATTGGCAACATCCAAAAGGAGCTCGCGCATGCGTTCAAGGACCCAGAGCGCGAACACGAGAAGCCTGCGTCTCCAAAGAAAATCGCTGCCGCGATTCAGCGAGCGTTCGGACGCACGGATCGCGAGTTGATGGCGCAAGTCTTGCCAGCGTTCAAGCTGGGCTTTGGTGCACTTGCGCGCTGTGGGTCGTGCGCGCTCTTCACGCTTGTCCACGAAAACCACCTCCATGTTGCGAATGGTACACGCTGCTTTATATGTGTGTGTTTACAATCTGGGTCTTATTGCATCTGCGCTAACACCTCTCCTCTTTTTCTGTGCAGCTGGCGATATCCGAGCGGTGCTGGGCAAGACGGACCCTGCCAACAAGGACAAGATGATCGCAGTCCCACTCAGTAACGACCAGAACGCGATGGTCAAGTCGGAGCAGGAGAAGCTCAAGAAGGAGCACCCAAGCGAAGCGAACGCGTTCACGTGTCGCCACCCGGACTCGTGCTACGTGAAAGGCGCGCTGCAACCGACGCGCGCGTTTGGCGATTTCTCGCTCAAGTACCCAGAGTTCAACGGCCCACCGTACGTGAACGGTGATCGCTCAGCGGGGCGTCACTTTGCGGAACCATATTCGCCGCCGTACATCACTGCGATCCCGGAGATCAAGAGCTTCAAGATTGAGAAGAACGACCGGTTTGTGATCATTGGCTCGGACGGGCTCTGGGATTTCCTGAGCAACGACGAAGCCGTCGAGGTCGTGCGCGAGCAAGTCGCCGCGGGCAACTACGACCACGCCGGACGAGCGCTCGTGGAGCGGACGCTGCAGAAGGCCGCCAAGCGCTACGAGATCACGTACGCGGATCTGCTGAGTTTGCCGCCGGGGAGCCACCGCCGACGTCGCCACGATGACACGACGGTCGTCGTGCTCTTCTTCGACTAAGAATGGCGCATGGGCAACAGGAAATGAAGAGGTCCAGTGGACCTCTGGGTTCGTTGTTGGTTGTCAAGCTGGGTGGATATGCAGTGATAGAGAGAGAGAGAGAGAATCGTGCAAGGTAACCCCGCTCTCCCATACATCCGGTGATCCTGATGTTTATATGTGTTTTTCAGTATGTTCTGTTGAACGAAGATGCTAGTATTTGATACAGAGTACCCACGTATTTCCACAGGGCCATTTCCACCCGAAGAGACTGCCTGCTACTATTGGTGTGCCATGGGGTAGAACGTGCCGGGAGAAACGACTGGCGGGGTGTTGACTGCTGCTGCTGATGGCTACTGTTGTTGCTGGTGCGGTTTAGCGGTTTTCGATGGCGCGCTCGAGAGCTCCAGCTCTTCGTCAAGCTGCTGGCGATAGAGATCGAAGTTGAGCTCCAGCGAGTCGGTGTAGAACTACGAGAGAACAAACAAGCAAACCCAAAGTGTACCTCCCAGTGAGTAGAGTGTGGAGATCAGAAGAACCAAGAGTTACACGAGCCACGTACCCGCAGATGGTGACAGAGTGATGTGAGCGGCAGCCAAATGGGGCGCACGACGTAGTTGATGTAGTTGAGCTGGACGATCAGCCGGGTCTTCCTGCTCTCGAGCCCCTGCATGAAGAAATCCGTGGTCACGCCCTGCTCGGCCTCGGCTCTCGCTTGGTTCTGGAACTCGTCGAGAAGGCGGAAGCCCCACTCATAGGATTGCTGGAATGGGAGCGTCTGGTGTGAGAGATCCGCTGCGTGGACGAGAATGCCCATCAAAAGCTGCCGCTTCTCACTCAGCTGCCGCCGCGAGAGGCTCTCGAGCGCCTTGCACTTCTCAAAGTGCTTGGCCATGTCGGTCGCCAGGATGCAGTAGATGATGAGCTGCCGCACGCGCTTGTACCGCGCTTCGTCGAGGTGCTGCAGGATCTTGGCGGACTTGTGGTTGAGGATGATGAACGTGACCCGGCAGTGGTGGCGCTCGAGCACGGCGTCGTCGTTGTGTGTGAGCGCCATGGGGCTCAGCGTCTTGAGCTCAAAGTCGTTCGTGTTGCCCGGGTGGTCGATGTCGTGGCAGAGCGCGGCGATGAGCATCGCGAAGATCTCGATACCGCTGAAAAACCTGCGGCACTCGGCGCGGATCATCGTGTGGATCGTGAGCATGACCTGGAACGCGTGCTGGAAGTTGTGGAACGGGTTCCCGCGGTAGTAGTTGGCGACGTTGGTCGTGAACGCCGAGAACTTCTCGCCCGAGATGCGGAACGCCTCGAGGAAGCCGTACGCGCGGAACACGACGCTGCAGAGCATGCCGATGTCGCTGCTGGTGAGCGCCAGCGTCTCCATATCCCACTGCTCGAGTGGCTCGTCCTGGCCGCGCGCAAACACAATCTCGCGCGGGAACGGCACTTCGTCGTCCTCGCGCTTCTTGCGCATGAGCGCTGGGATCACGGACGCCAGCGTCGTTGGCTGGGACGACGACGACGAGCCATTGATGCCAGTGTCATCGCCCTGCTTTGGCCCCGAGTTGCAGTACTTGTGCACGATCGACGAGATGATGTCGGTCTCCGAGTACTGGTCCATGCGCACCATCGACGACATGCGTCTCAGCGCGGAGTTCAATGGCGCCGCGCCTCCGGCTCCGTTAACGCCGCCCGCGACCGCAGTGCAGTCCGATACAACCTTGTAGTACGAGATGTCGAGCGAAAGTCTCCCGAGTGCGAACTGCACTTCGCGCGAGTACTTGTCCATGACGTCGCGGTCGGTTTTTGTGAACGCGACGACGTGCGAGCCTTCTTTCTTGTTGATGCACATCGCGACGGCGACGCACTTTGGGTTGGAGATCGAGTGGTCCTCGAAGATCGGCGCACAGAGCACGCTCGTGGTGCGGTAGCCCGTTTTCACGTCCACGCTCGGGTCGAAGAGCTCGTGCTTGTACGCGTCGCGGGTGCACACGGTCTGGCCCGTGGTGGCCACGAGCCCCGAGATGCCGCGGTTCATGGGCGTGCGAATGCTCTCGCCTCCGACACGCGGCGTGATCCAGAGCTCTTTCTTGAAATGGTCAATGAGCAGGAACCCGAAGCGGTCGCACTCCATGATGTCCTTGCCGATCTCCATGACCAGGTCCACAAACTCTTCAATGTTGGAGCTCTCGGAGACAAAAGTGGTCAGTCGCAGGCGCGCTTCAATGAGCTTCTGGGACGTCTTCACTTCGTGGTGGAGGCTCGACTTGTGCAACGAGATGCCCACAGCGTCGGCCGCATAGTTGAGGAAGATCGCGTCTTCACTCGTAAAGTCCGTGCTGTCGACCTTGTTGACGGCTGAGAGCACGGCGAGGATGTTGCCCTCGGGGCTGCGCACGGGCAGGCAGAGGATGCGCACGGTGACGAAGCCCGTCTTTTGGTCCAGCGTCGGGTCGAACAGCGGGTGCGAGTACGCGTCGTTCGTGATCACGGTCTCGCCCGTGCGCGCCACGTAGCCGACGATGCCTTTCGTGATCGGCACGTACTCGCCGCGCACAATGTCGGCCGCGCACGCGATGTAGAGCTCGTCCTCGCCGTCGATTTTCATGAACAGGCCGATGCGCTCGGTACCGAGCAGCTCGTGGCAGACTGAGAGAACCTGATCCAATACCGCCGAGGACACGGCTTCCATGGAGATGTTGCGGTGCAGCTTCAAGAGCCCTTCGATGCGATTCTGCGCGGTCTGGCGCTCGCGCACGAGGATCAAGTTCCAGATCGCAGAGCCCGCGACCACGGAGAGGAACTCGAGGCTGCACTTGTCGGCCTCTGTGAACGACCGGGATGTGGCCGATGCATGCCGTGGAGGCGGCAAGATGGCGGCGGCGCTGTTGCTGTCTGCATTTGTATTGTTGGAGCTGCTGGGGTTGCTGGTACTGGAGCTGCACCTACTGGTCACCATAGAGACGACCTGGAAGACCCCGACGACCGCGTGGTGCGCGTTGCGGATTGGCAGACAGAAGAGCGCGTGCGGAGCGATGCCACTCGACTTGATTTGCTGGTCGTAGTTCTCGTGCGTGTAGAAGTCCTCGATGTCCAGCGGCTTGCCCGTCATGATCACGCGCGCGAACGTGGTTGCGCTATCTGCTGCAACGAATCCTTCACTTATGAACGCCACCGCGGGCTTCTTGGTTCCGCCGCTGCTTATATGCGCAGGTTGGTTGGGATGTTGCTGCTGGTTCGATTGTGTGGCTGTTGCGCTTGCACTCTGCGGCACAACCGAGAAGATCTCGACAATGTTGCGCCGCTCGTTGAGCAGTCCGAGCGTGTACTTGTCTGCGTGCACGAGCTTCTGCGCGGCACCCAAAGTGCGCGAGATCACGTCCGCGAAGTCGCCCTGCGCCGAGATCTCCTTGACTGACGCGACCACGTCCTCAAGCTGGTTCACGCGCTCTTTCATGATCATGACACGCCCCATCCGCGCGGTCGGCGGTAGCAGCCCTGCGTCCTGTGAGCTGCTGCTGATATTGCTAGCTGCAGAATGCGGAGGCGATGTCGATGCTGCCGCAAGCTCAGCGGGCGACATGGCTGACAGCTTTGCGGCGTTCGCGGCAAGGAGCGATGCCGTCGCAGTGGATACATTCGTCGGGATTTTCAACGACGAGATGGACGGTGACGCGTGGTGCGGCGATGCGCTTGAGAACGACGACGACGGGACCCGCGTGGGACCGGCAGTTCCGGGCTCCTGGAAACGCACAGTCGAGCGCGGAGGCGCGAGCATGCTTTGGCGATGATCGGCCTTGTACTGCGCGAGCTTGTGGTCCACATGGAGCGTCTTCTGCCTGAGCAGCAGCACGCCCTTCTGCCGCTCGTCGATCTTCTCGAGCAGCGCGCGTTTCTCGTCATCGTGCGTGCGCAGGCCGTGCAGCACCTTATTGAGCTCTGCGAGCGGCACGAACACGCTGGGCGGCTCCATATTCACTTTGCTCACTTTATTAGCTCTTCCGGTTATGTGGCGCACATGGATACACTTTGTGATCTTGAAACGATGCGAAATGAAAACCGAAAGCTCTAAACGCAGTGTTGGAGTCGTGCGTACTTGTTCTTAATTTTGAGTGAAACCAAGAGAATAACGTCAATGGCAGGATACATTAGTGAACTGAAGTTGTTTTGTACCTGATGATGTTCTCAAACACTGCGAACAGTGCATTTCAGTTGTGTGCTAAACCGTCGGAATACCGGTTATTCCGCGGGTTCGATTCGAAATCAACGGTCTCCCGGTTCATCGAACCGGTCCGATTCGGTCGGTCGTTCTGGTACCAGTCTGAAATATATCGTAAAATCTGCGGTCGGTCGTGAAATAGGTAGTTGAAGGTTGTTTACGCTCCGTTTTTGTGCCTGTCCGACCCAGATATTCCGTATTTTTGCCGACAAGGAATAGGGTTTCGTCAGGACGCTTTCCAAAGATCAACAAGGATTTTGTGTGTATTTTCTGGAAACTATCCTGACGCATAAAACGGTATTTGTGCGAAATGACAGTGTTAGGGTTGTGGGTAGGGTTGCATGTTTGAATAGTGTTACACCACACTAAACTAGGTATCTTGGCTTCGATGCCGAGTCAGATCTGATCCCAGATTTCGGCGGTCCAGCGAGATTTTAGTTGAAATGGGTCGGACAAGGCCAGAGCTCTTTTGGGGCCGGATGTGGAGAGCGAGCGAGCGATCCTCCTCCCTTTTTGGGTCCACTCGCGACCACGAGAGTGCAGAGAGCTCTCTCCTTCAGAACACTTTGGAATCCGCCGTCTCCCGCTCAAGCAGAAGATCTCCCCCCTCCCTCCTCTCTTCCCCTCCACACAAGATCCAAAATGTTGCGCCGTGTTGCCATCCAAGCCGCCAAGCAAGGTGTGTGTGTGTGAACTCGAGATCGTAGTTCGTATCTTCTTACATGACATGTTTACATCTGTAAGCATGACATGCGACTGCCTGCGGCATTGAATTGAAGCTGACACGTGTCTGAATTTGTATTGATGTCCAACTCCTGTACTAGCTGGCGCTGTGTCCAAGACCCGCACGTTCGCGTCCGCCGCGTCGTCCGGAGCCAAGGCCGCGAATGCCGGCAAGAAGCAGCCGAGCGCGATGCTGCTCGCCGCCGCGGGTGTCGCTGTCGCCGGTGGCTTCGCGATGACCGACCTGGTCAACGCGCGCGAGAAGAAGCCGGACCTCGAGCAGATCAAGAAGGAAATCGTCGAGATCTTTGACGAGAACAATTACATGGGCCCAACGCTCGTGCGCCTTGCGTGGCACTCGTCGGGCTCGTACAGCAAGCACGACGGCGGCTCGGGCGGCTCCACCGGCGGCACCATCCGCTTCTCGCCAGAGATCAACCACGGCGGCAACGCCGGTCTCCATTTGGCGGTGAAGGCTCTCGAGAAGGTCAAGAAGAACCACCCAGAGATCTCGTACGCGGATCTGTACATCCTGGCCGGTGTGGCGATGATTGAAGAGATGGGCGGTCCGTCGGTGCCGTTCCGCCTCGGCCGCCCTGACGCGGTCAGCGGCGAGGAGTGCACCCCGGACGGTCGTCTCCCAGACGCCGACAAGGGCTCCAAGCCAAAGAACATCAACCACGTGCGCGACGTGTTCTACCGCATGGGCTTCAACGACCGCGAGATCGTGGCGCTCCTTGGGGCGCACGCCATCGGCCGATGCTACACTGACCGCAGCGGCTACAGCGGGCCATGGACGAACGCAGAGTGGACGTGGTCGAACGAGTACTTCCGCCAGCTTGTGGAGAACAAGTGGACTGTGAAGAAGTGGAACGGCCCAATGCAGTTCGAGGACCCAACGGGCGAGCTCATGATGCTCCCAGCGGACATGGCCATGATCGAGGACCCAGAGTTCAAGAAGTACGTGGAGCTCTACGCCAAGGACGAGGACCTCTGGTTCTCGGACTTCTCGAAGGCGTTCGTGAAGCTCACGGAGAACGGCGTCAAGTTCCCAGAGAAGACTGGCTGGCGTAAGTACATCTTCTTTGGACCACGCGGCGAGTAAATATGGTTGATGCGCAGCGCAGACGCGTTTGATTGATGGCCATTGAAACATCGTCGGCGTCTGCGAGATTGTGGATAAACAACCACCTTATACGTAACTTACACGCAATACCACTTGTCCAAAGAGCTTTGATTTTCACGTGCAACGCAAGCACCTTTGGCAGACGCGTGCATTCTTGGCTTCAGGCGGCTTGTCATCAGCCGCTGAATGTCAGATCTTCTGGCCACCACAGCATCGATGGATCTCGTAAAGCCATTACGAGATCACATATTACCAAACAGGCATCATCGCTTACACGAGCTTACCGCGCTTTTCCATATCCGTGACGTGCAACATGCATGTCAAAGTGGATGTTAACCCTAACCTCCATAAATGAAAACGACACACCCAAATAAGAGCTTTTGACTTGGATTTGTGTGCCAATATTCATTTTCGAGAGGTTCTCAAATTTTGATAAAGTCTCGCAGGTATTATTTTAGTCCGCTTTTGTGCAAAAAAATACGTTTTCAGGAAACATATCTCGTAATGTGTTGTTATTTAAAAGTAATTTACGGCTACTCCCGAGCAAGCATCCCTCTAGTTAAGCATTATATAATGTTACCTTATGGGTAAAACATAGGCTAAACGGCTAAAATAGTCCCTGGATAGAGGAAACAAATACCCTCGCACTCTCTCTTCAAGACACACACAAACTTCGGACAGCGGATCACAGCAAAAAGCAGAGAGCGAGCGAGATGGCGTCGACGGCGCAGGAGGAGCAGGGCATGTCGCGCATGCAGGAGCTGCTGAGCAGCTACTACGGCATGCAGGACCGCGAGAGCGAGGAGGAGAGTCTGCGCAACATCGACTCCAAGGGCTTCGACTCCAGCACCTACGTCAAGGTGAGCAAACGAGCCGTCGCTCTTGTGTATCTATCTATCTATCTCTCCCTATTCCATGCGAGCCGTTGAACCACAATTTCTTACCTCTGTCATGTGCGCCTGTATGTATGGTAGGAAATGCTGCAAGCGCGTGGGCTGAACGACCTGCTGCAGCGGGACGACCAGCTCATCCGCGAGATCAAGGAGCTGGACACCAACATGCAGATGCTCGTGTACGAGAACTACAACAAGTTCATCAGCGCGACCGACACGATCCGCAAGATGAAGGTGCGTGAGTTACGAGCGGCTGTTTAGCGCTTCTGCTTAATGCGATTGGAGTGGTGGATGTGAATGTGGCGTTGACGTATCAATTCTCCCCCTCTCTCTCTCGTTCCCTTTTTGTAGAACAACGTGGCGAGCATGGAGGAGGAAGTGGGCAAGGTCGTGAAGAGCATGGACGTGATCACGGAGAAGAGCGAGAGCATCAACGTCGCTCTCGCACCGCACCGCTCGAAAGTGGAGAAGCTCATCGGCGTGCGCCGCCTGCTCAAGCGCCTCGAGTTCATCTTTGAGCTGCCGCAGCGTCTGAACACGTGAGCTATTATTGGTCTTGTGTGAATCTTTGCACGGTAGCGTGTGTGTGTATCTGACTGGTTGTGCTTTGCTGTGTACCGCTGTGGATTTTGTTAGAGCGCTCAAGCAGGAAGAGTACGCGAACGCGACCAAGTACTACCTGCTCGCGCGCCGCATCCTCGGCCGCTATGAGCACATCGCCTCTTTCAAGGTACGCACATCCAGGAAGCGTCGTTCTTACACAGCCGACTATTCGCTTCGTTGTCACCCTCTAACTTTGCTTGTGTCTTGAATGTGACAAAAAAGACGATTCAAGTTGAAGCTGAAAAGATCGTGCTGCAGCTGCAGCACATGCTCTCCAAGAGGCTCAGCAACGCCAGTCTCTCGTCCGAAGAAGTGCGTCCTAATGCATACAGAGCCGCGCACCACAGATCCCTGCGCTTTCTTGCTGCTGGTACTAACGCTAGATCCTTTTTTTCTTGTACGAATGTTGTTAGATTTGCGAGACCGTGACGCTGCTCACGCAGTTGGAGGCGTGCAGCGAGGACATGCGGCAGCAATTCCTCGATTGGCACCAGGCGCACTTTGAGAAGCGGCTCGCGGCATACACAGTAAGGTTTAAATCCATTGACATAGTCAGTGCTTGTGGGTACACGACCTAACATCTGAGCGCTTGTGTGTTCTTTGCTTTCCCACAGACCGTCAACAAAGACGAGTCCGTACTCGTGTTCCTGCAGCGGCTGAACGACGAAGTGCTGGTGAAAATGGGCAATGTGTTTCGCGTCTACAAGACCAATTTCCTGCCGGATCTGGTCGCGAAAGAGAAACGCGGCGGCTTGCGCGCGTCATCTGCACTACAGGATGACGCGTTCATCACGTTCGCACGCGAGCTCTTTGCTCTCTACTTGCGAGTGTGCGCGAACCAGTTTCGTCGCCCACACCAAGAATTTGTGAGTGGAATGTACGATTTTTGTATGGACTTTGTTGGGGCATCATACTAATCTCCGTGATGATAACTGTTTTAAAGGGCAACGAGGACGAGATCTATGCGATCCAGAATGACGGAACGGACGGTGCTGACTCCCTCAACCTCTCGTCAGGAGGTGGTGACACATCAGACGAAGAGTACATGGTGCTCATGTGCGTTCTCAAGTACTTTGTGTCACACGTGAAGGAGATCGATGCGATCATCCCGCCCTGCCGCTTGATTGGCGGCGCCGTTGAGATTGTGGAAACCTGTGTGCGTTTCCAGATCGAGCGCGTCTTCCGCAAGCTGCGCATAGGGACGATCGAGTTGCTCACGAACTCGCACTACCAGGTGAACCATCTCCGCCAGAATAGCCGCAACCAGAGTCAGGGCGGGTTCAACAGCACCACAACCAACAGCAGCCAGAACGTCCAGCCTGCCGCACAAGAAGCTGCACGAACGTTCACAGACATGATGCAGCAAGTGCTGCGTCAGATGGAACCACTGGCGCAAACGGGGGCGAGCATTTTGCGCGAAATGAGTCGTCTCTTCTCGGACTTGGTGCAGGTAAAGAAAGCGTACTACTTGACCAACAAATGTGTACTGGGTTTTTTTCTTCTAACAGGCCCGCTGTGTGTAATGGCTGTGGTCCCAGACTCAGTTTTACCATTTCCTGAAATGGTTCAACGCGTCGCTATTGGCCTACACGGAGGCAAAGCGCGCGTTCGCGCCTCCTTCGAGCAGCGAGAGCAACAGCCAGCAGAACCAAGACCAGGAGTTGCTTGGCGACGAAGAAATCGCGCTCCCGTGGCTCGAGCCGACACCACCGTTTGTCTTGTTTCTTGCGTTCATGTGCCAGGAACTTGCGTCGGAAGGGATCGGAGAGTGCATTCAGTTGCTGATCGAGTGTTTGCCAGCGAACGCTGTCGTTCAGAGCCCAACGTCGACAGCGTCGGCGACCCATAACCAGAGCGGTGGAGGATCTGGGAAGCAGCTTGATGTCGCTCACATGGTGCAGGTAACCCGCGAGACGTACGTCGAACTGCTTCAGCACGTGGTCAAGCACTATGGAAACCAGTTGTGCGCGATCATCAAGAAAGGCATGGAGGCAACTTCCTGGGAAGACATGGACGACGAGCCGCGCAATGTCCAGGAAATGGTCGCTGCAGTGATCGAAGCAACCTTCCGTGATGGCAAAGAGATCGCCCTGGCGCTTGGTGACGAACAGAGTGGTTTCCTCGGCGGCTTCAACTCTCGCACGGGAAGTCGCGATTTCCGACGACGCACCAGCGGGTTGAAGTCGCGAGGCGGGGGAGCTGGTGGGTCGGGGATGCAGCTGGACATCGAGCGCATTTTCGCCAAACGCATCCAGATCTTCCAGCCCGTGACCGACCTCAACACGGAATGGTTTGCGCAGGGGATGCTGAAAATGGCGATCAAGGCGTTCGGTGAATTCGTGCGCATGCAGGAGCTGAGCAAGTTTGGACTGCAGCAAATCCAGGTGAACGCGGAATTCCTGAGAAGCACGACGGTTCACTTGGTCACGGAAAGCCAGGAGATCGAGAGTCTGCTCTCCGATTTGCTCTCGAACGCGCGCGAGCGCTCGATGGAGGACGTGCTGATGGAGCAGAGCAACGTGGTGGCGATCGTGAGCACCAAGAGCACGCAGGTGCTGTCTCGAAAAGCCTGAGAGAATGGTTCAAGCGCTCAATCGCCAAGCAAGGTCGTCAAAGCTGTTTGTAAGTATTTCCATTTGCAAGTACATTTACTTCATCACACTTTGGTTTCAAATGTTTTCGGGGTATCCCTCCCCTCTATCGACCAGGTTGTCACTCGTTGGTCTTCTTTGTCAGCAGCCGCGAGCTCTCGCCTCGCACGTACGCCACAGGCGGATGCTCTTGCTGCTCGCCGAGGATCTTGTCGAGATCCGACTTGTAGCACTCGAAATTCGACTCGAGCGAGTCTGCGTACACGCGCAGCTGCTTGCAGAGCGTCGCGAGCGGGAGCCAGATGGGTCGCAGCACGTAGTTGATGAAGTTCATCTGCACCGTGATGCGCGTCTTCATCTGGTGCAGGTTCGTCATGTATGAGTCCACGGGCACTTTCATCTCGGCCTCGCTCTTTGCTTGGTTCTGGAACTCGGTGAGAACGCGCATCCCCCAGCGCACTGCCTGCTCGTACGGGAGCGCCTGTCCCGAGAGGTCTGCTGCGTGGAGGATGATCGCCATGAGCACGTACTTCTTCTCACCCAAGTGGCGCTTGGAGAGCCCTTCGACGGCTTTGCACTTGTCAAAGTGCTTAGACATGTCGGTCGCCAGGATGCAGTGGATGATCAGCCGGCGCACGCGCAGGAAGCTCTCGCGCGGCAGGTTCTCGAGGATGTTGGCGGACTGGTGGCTGAGGATGATGAACGTCACGCGGCAGTGGTGGCGCTCGAGCACGGCGTCGTCGTTGTGCGTGAGCGCCATTTGGCTCAGTGACTTGACTTCAAAGTCGTTGTTGTTCCCGGGATGGTCGATATCTGCGCAGAGAGAGAGAGTGAGAAAGCCAAGTTAACAACAAAACAAGCGTGCGCGTTATGCAGAAACAGAGCCAACGTATTCGGCATCTTCATACCATGGCAAAGCGCAGCGACGAGCATCGTGAAGATGTCGACCGTGGAGAAGTACGAGCTGCACTCGCGGCGGATCATGATGTACGTCGCGTGCATGACCTGGAACGCGTGCTGGAAGTTGTGGAACGGGTTTGCGCGGTAGTGGCTCGCCACGTGCGCCAGGAAAGTCGCAAACTTGTCGCTGTGGATGCGGAACGCCTCGAGAAAGCCAAATACGCGGAAAATCACAGTCACGGACATGAAAATGTCGGCGTTCGGCAGGTCCAAGCAACTAAAGTCCCAGTGGTCGAGGTCCCCGATACCGATGATATTGCCGTTCTCTCGCAGCATGATGAGCTCGTCGCTTTGGTGGACGAATTTCATCCACGAGTCCGCAGCACCGCCAGTGCCCGGAGACGATGTCACTATTGGAGACGAGTCCAAGCCGTCAATCTCGTTCAGCTGGCAGTACTTGTGCACAATCGACGAGATGATCTCGGGCTCCGTGACCTCGGGCGACTCGGGCGTGATGATCGAGCCAGTCGCCTTGTTAATGAGTTGCTCGCTTTGCGATTCGCTTCGAGGGTTGTTCAGTCCGCAGTCCGAGACAACTTTGTAGTACGAGATGTCGAGCGACAACCGTCCGAGCGCAAACTGGATCTCGCGGCAATAGCGCGACATGGTCGTTGTGTCGGTGTTGGTGAATGGGACCACGCGAGCCCCCTCTTTTTTGTTGATGCACATCGCGACTGCGACGATCTTTGGGTTCACTGGCGCGTGGTCTTCAAACACGGGCATGCAGAGCACGCTCGTGGTGCGGTAGCCAGTCTTCGTGTCGAGGCTCGGGTCAAAGAGTTCGTGCGTGTACGCGTCTCGCGTGCACACGGTCTCGCCCGTGGTAGCAACAAGGCCCGAGATGCCCTTGTTCATCGGCATGCGCACGTTCTGCCCATCGATCTGCGTGATCCAGAGCTCTTTCTTGAGCTGATCCACGAGCAGAAAGCCGAAGCGGTCGCAGCTCATGAGCTTCTTGCCCTCGTCGATGATGATGCTCACGAACTCTGCGACCGACGTCGAGTTGCTGACAAAGTCAGTCAGTTTGAGGCGTGCCTCGGTGATCCGCTGTGACGTGATCACTTCGCGCAGCAAGTTCGACTTGTGCAGCGAAATGCCCGCTGCGTCGGCCGCGTAGTTGAGGTAGAGCGCGTCTTCCGAGGTGAACTCGCTCATGTCGGCCTTGTTGGACGCACAGACGACCGCGAGGATGTTCGAGTCCGCGTCTTTCACTGGCGCGCAGAGCACTTGCTTGGTCACGAACGAGCTCTTCTCGTCAAAGCTCGGGTCGAACTCCGGATGTTCCTGCGCCGAGTTCGTGAGCACGAGCTGCCCCGTGCGCATGACGAAACCTGCGATGCCGTTGTGATCCGTGTGGTATTCGTCTTTCGACGCGCCTTCGACACCGCTCGCGATGAAGAACTCGTTGGTGCCTTCGTCGCGAACGTAGAGCGCGATCTTCTCAGCATTGAGCAGCTCGTACGAGACCGAGATGATCTGGTCGAGCACGGACGACGCCTTGATCTCGGCCGAGATGTTGCGGTTGAGCTTCAGCAGACACTCGATGCGGCTCTGCGCCGTCTGGTGGGATTTCGCGAGCGACATGTTCCAGATCGCCATGCCGGTGATCACGCAGATGTAGTAGAAGCTCTCTTTCTCCTGCGGCGAGAAGATGGTCTTGGCCTGCACTGGGAGAGCGCTGCTCGCCGCCTGTTGCTGCTGCTGCTGCTGTTGCCGAGAGCTACTCTTGTCGTCTCTGTTTGGATTCTGCGAGAGCAGCATGCCCTGCAGTCGCTTCTTCGTGATCACCTGGAAGACCCCGACGAGGATGCCGTGCACGTTGAAGATCGGCACGCAGAGCAGCGCCTGCGGCTCAAAGTCGAGCATGTCGAGCTGGTCTTCGTGAAGTTCGAAAATGTCGGACTCGCCCACTTCGTCCACCTCCAGTGGCTTCCCAGTCTAGCCACACAAGACGATTAGACACGTCTAGCTAGCCTCATGGTCAAAGAGATCAACCACGCCAGGGAGTTTCCTAACTTACCAGCACAACGCGGCCAAACGTCGTGGTGCTGTCGACCAGGATTGTGCCTTCTTCCATGTAGTTCCGTCCGGGGATCGCGACGGGCGGATTCGAGAACAGCTCGATCGCGTCTTTCTTCTCGTTCAGAATGCCCAACGTGTATTTCTCAGCGCCGATCACGTTGCGCGCCGCCCGCAGCGCCGTGCTCACGACGTCGAGGTACTCGGATTTCTGCGAGATGTCACGCGTCGCGTCCATCAACGCCCGTAGCTGCGTAGTAGACATCGACTCATAGTAGTAAGCATCTGAGCGTATTAGCACAGCCTATTTAATTTTCACTATCAGCCGACCCAACAGATAGAAACTCACGCTCTCTTCGCGCACTAGGAGCGAGTTGAGCTCTTCGGCGTGCTCCCCCAGCAAGTCGCGGATGCTCGACGCCGAGAGCAGCGACGTCTTGGAGCGATCGCGTGAATAGAACGAGCGCGGACTGCTGCTGATCGCGCGCGGGTGGTGCAGGTCTGGGCGGAACGACGCGCAGCGCTCGAGTTGGTCCTGCCGCTTGTGCAGGGTCGCCTCAAGCGCGAGCGCCTCGGCGTCCAGCTGCGCGATCTCGGCTTCGAGCGCGTTCTTCTCGGCGATCGCAGCTTTCGCGCCGACGATCGCCACGTTCAGCGCGTCGAGCGGCACGCGCACCATCTGCTTCCCGCCCTCGAGCGCGGCGCAGCCTGGCAGCCTCGTCATGATGACAGAGCAGCGCCAAGTATATGGATCTCTGCTTTTGCATGAGGACAGGGAGTGTGGATCCGTTTCACGCCTGAAACCGCGGCAGTTTCAAACGGGCCGTTTGTTTGTTTGTGCGGCTGTCGTCACCCACCAGCGATGCTAATGAAAAAGTCGCCCATAATAATACGAATGCAGATCCAACAATGGCGTTATGCACAGTGGTGGCATGGATATGCTCGTGGACTGGCAGACCAAATTTGGTCAGGGTATCGAGAACGCAACAGACGACGGACATGTAGACGAACGGAGAAATGGATGTGTACCCACTTGGTGACTGTGAAGCCACGGGTGCTTTTAATTCGGTACACACGTTCTGAAAGTCTCACGGCGGATACCCCATGTATTCGCCATGGAGACGACAAGTGGACAGTATCTACAGGCAATTTGTGATGGACACCTAAAGCCACGAAGCAATGGGACACTTTTGTGGGATGCTGACCAAGGATCTTTTATGTCGCCTCAAAGTGGGTGCACTACAGTGATCACAGTAATTAGTATGAGTTCAGAATTAGTGGTTGTCATAAAATAGTATCACTGATAGTCACTCACACTATTTACCGTGAGCTCAAAATCTCGCTCTTCACAAATAGTATCGGTGTCACATGTTCAG
>JAASGK010000067.1:0-50281 GCA_023334195.1 Globisporangium emineosum
CCCCCCCCCCCCCCCCCCCACTAGATTATGAACCGCGATCGTCTCCAGAGCAATCAAATCGCCGGTATTCGCGCCGACGAGGTGGTGGAAGCGGTGGCGGAGAATCGACTGGACGCGCGCGGACGAGTCTCACTGTCGACCGCCTGGTCACCATGGGGTTCACGCGAGAAGACGCGAATGCAAGCGTGACGGCGTGCGGCCACAACCCAGACGCGTGTATGCTGTGGATCGTGTCCCACTTGGAGGAGAAGCAGTTCCTGAACGATCTGAACCAGGCGTCGATTCAGTCGGAACTGTCGAAGCGCGCCGAAGAGAAAGAGCTCAAGCAGCAGGAAAATGAGACGCTCAAGAAGGCGAAAGAGTTCACGGCGCTTTTCACTACGGTACGTAACTACGCCGTAGCTTTCTGTTCGATCATGAACGTCAACAACATGAAGTATGTACTAATTCCTGGTATCCCTGCAGTCCTTCATGTTGAGCAGCGAGTCGGACGCAACGCTGCTCAAGGAGATGCTCTCAGGCGCGATCGGAGACGTGGACCCGGACAGCTTCCTGCGAGTGGTGCTCACAAAACTCTTGAAGCTCGAGGCGCAGGCGATCAAGTGGTACAAGGACGCGTCCAAGTGCTATTTGCTGCAGCTCGCTGAGCGGCTCGAGTCGAGTTTCAGCGGCCACGACGTCGTGCAGTGTTGCTCCAAGCTCCAATCGAAAGAGTTTTCACAATCTGGTAGCAATGGCTGTGAGTTTGTGCGGGTGCTGCATGAAGAAGAGCAGAATCTGAGCAAAGCGCTCTTCAACATGCCGGAGAACCACGGCGGCGTGCCACTAGCGTTTCTGAAGGCCGACAAAGACATGCAGTTCAGTCTTGACGACGACGGCTTTGAAGTTCTCGAAGTGGACGTCACAAGCGACTGAGAGAGAGTAATGGGCAACTGGGCAGTTGGTTTCCGGAAAGGGAGAAATTGGTAAGAAGCAAAAGTAACAAACAGTGCTTACTATTTAGACGTGTCTTTGGCTTTTTTGGTCTTGGTCTTGGTCATGATTTTGGTCTTCTTGTCCAGTTATGGCGACGCGTAGATGCCTTCGCCCGCAAACCAGAGCGAGCCCTCCTTCTTCTCCGACGTGGCGCTCACTTCCTGCTGGCCGTTGATTGGGCACCGAGGGCAGTTCGAGTCGTCGAAGCGCGAGTTCGCGCCCGTCACCAGGAACTTGCCCGTGACAGCGCTTTTTAAGCGCACGATCTCGCCGCGTTTCCACTGCCCGTCGTCTTCGCACTGATCCGCCGCACTGCACTGCTTGCTCTCTTCGCATTCCACGATCCAGGTGTCCATCGTATCGCCTTCGCCCGCGACACCATAGCCGCTCACTTCTTGGTGACCGCCAGTCAAAGGCGCCGGAAAGTTGTGCGTGTGCAAGTTGCGACGCGTCATGACGTGCTCCAGACGGATCGTAGCTCCACACTGGATCTTTTCACCTGGAAAATGCATGATGAGCCGTTGAGAATGAGTACTAGCCAAAAAATTCGAGAGTTGCAGATAGAACCTACCAATGGAGCATCCAGCCTCGCCGTCGCCTTCCTTCACGAGCCAGTAGCTGTTGCGGTCATTGCGCGAGCCATGCGCTGTGATCGACTGCTGGCCGCTGCCTCCACCGTACGCGATCTCATGCGAGTGCAGTCGGAAGCGCGTCTGCTCGTGCACGAGCTTGATCGAGCTGCCGCACGTCACGTACTCGAAGCCAGTTGGGTCTACAAGTTCAAGTACCCCATCCGTAGAGCAACGCTATGTCAGTAATCAGTCAGAAACGCTAGCGAATATTTGAGTAGGCGTACAGGTGAGGTCCGCGGACGAGTCTTCAGCACAGGCGTCCTCGCATTTGAATTCGTGGTGGTCGCACGTGACTTCGCGCACGCGGCGGCGGTCTTCGCACTCACAGTAGCCCGAGAGCCCTGACGCGATCGTCTTGTCACACGTGGCATCGTTGTGGGGCTCGCGGACACCGTGCGGGTCGCATCGGGCCGTAGCGCGCCACCTGACGCAGTGGGTGCTGTGCGCGCTTACAGGGTCTGAGCTGCCCAGCATCAGCAAGCACGCCACGGCTGCCGCCGTCGTCATCGCCAGAGAGTTGATCCGCATCTTGCCGTGTTATCCGCAGTAGCTCAATATCCAAATGTTGCCGCGTGGGCTGAAGTCATGAGTCTGACGCACAGTGTTGGAAATATTTGTACCCCTCCCAGTGGGTGAGTTACAATTTGTGATGTTACTGTACTATTGCAAGATGAAATGAGCGTGGCCATCCGCAGAAAGTCTTTACTTTTTCTAGAAGCAAACTGAAGCAGAAGACTGACAAAGATGGTGGCAGCGAAGACCGTCCTCATCACTGGCGCTAACCGCGGCATCGGGCTCGCGTTCACGGAGCACTACGTCAGCAAAGGCTGGAAGGTAGTCGCGTCGGTGAGAAGCGTCGAAACGGCAGACGAGGTACGCTTGGCTTGCCTAGAAGCCTGTGGACGTAAGCTCATGCCGGATGAGACACTTCTGGGTACAAAGTAAACTGATGATGGATCTGTTCTTCCCATGACGACTTGTACACACAACGTGTAGCTGAAGAAGCTCGCGCTGTGGAAGCTGATCCCGCTTGATACCGGCGACGAGCAATCGATCTTGAAGGCTGCCGAGACACTGAAAGATGTCCCAATCGACCTGCTGATCAACAACGCGGGCGTCTTGGAAGACAAGCACTTGATGACCACGACCAAGGAAGACCTAATGCGTCAGTTTGAAGTGAACACCGTGGGTCCGTTCCTGATGACGCGCGCGTTCCTGCCGAACTTGCGCCTTGCGGTGCAGGCGAACGACACTGCGTTTGTCGTGCAGACCACGTCTCGCATGGGCAGCATCTCGGACAACACGTCGGGCGGCTACTACGGCTACCGCGCGTCAAAAACCGCGCTCAACATGATCACGAAGAGCTTGACTATCGACTTGAAGGGCGAGAAGATTGGTTGTCTGCTGCTGCACCCTGGATACGTCGCGACGGCTATGGTTGGTTTCGGGGGCAACGTCACTCCAAAGGACAGCGTCGTCGGCTTGACCAAGATCATCGAAAACGCGACGCTGGAAGATTCCGCCAAGGTGTTCCACTTCGAGGGAAACGAGCTGTCATGGTGAACGCCAACAGAACTGCAGTACTTGTTGTACGGCATCAACCTTTCGTATTCCACCTGTCGCTAATGAGTATAAATGAGCAACAACAAATAAAAAAACTAACGATCCTGATCACGCTGCCTGTTTTCTTTCCTCATTGTGCTTCGAGTGCGCTTGCTTCAGTCGTCTCATTCGCTCTTGGAACGCGGGGTTCCGCAATCGGAGCACTTCCAGCCGCAGACTCGTCATCTCCGCTACCATCACACCACACACATATGTGGATAACTCTACACTCTTCACACAAAATCCACCCGCTCTGGGATGCAGCCGCAACTCCTTGTGAGGTCCTCTTACCTTGAGAGTTCGTCATGTCAACACCAAGTTGCTCGACGTGGTCATTGAGATCTTGTACCTCTTGTCGCGCAGATTCTGTCGAGTGAAAACACACCTCAGCACCACATCCGCGTGCACATTGATGCCATCAACGTACGTACATGCACGCATACCTATTCCGCGAGAGGATTCGTACACGCGCAGCAGCAGTGTTGGCACATTCGTCGCGCCTTCCTTCGCCCGCATCGTCATGACGGCAACTTCAACTCTCCTTTGGCCTCAAGACGAGTTCGTCCCTAAAATAGGTATAGTTACCTATATTAGATAAACGGATGACGTTTCGCGAAACGACATCAACAAAGGAGTGATGGTCTGTTCACATGGCTTCACTGAACACAGCATTAATTTGCATTGAAAGCTGTTCACACTGTGAACTGCATCTGCGGTGCTTCGAATGGCGTCGCCACTCGCCTACGAGCATGAGTTGCGCGATCCGACGCGCGAGGAGCTCTACACAACTGGCCCCAAGCGAGAGCTGCCCGCGGAGATCCAGCAGATGGCGGTGGAGGACACCGCGTGCACGTTCTGCGGCGTGAGCTACTTTGTGTTTGCTGAGGTGCAAGAGCTGCAAGCGACTGTCAAAAAGTACAAAAAGACATTCCACGTACGTATGCACACAGACTGGTTGCGATGGCATTGCCAATTGTATGTGTGCGCGTGTGTGTAGGTGGTAGTCTCCTAACTGGTTGAGTTGTTTGCTGCCCATCGTATTTGCAGGAATTCGTGCGATTCCTGGAGCGCGAGCGCAAGATCTCGCAGGATCTGAAAGCTGAGATCCTGTCGCTGAAGAAGAGCTTCGAGCAGATCGCTGACGTGTTTGCAACAAACACGCAACAACTCGCCGCTGAATGCACGCAATTGCGCCTTGGAAAGGACGAGAGCACAAGCAGGTTGTTCACTGTGCAGCGGGATTTAGCGCTACAACAAGATGTGAACCAGCAACTGCAGAATCAGATAAACCGAGCAGAAGAAGAGTGGAAGATAGCGAGCTCACTCACAGAGCAGAAACTGCGCAACGAGATCCTGCATCTCTCGAGCCAAATCGAGAAGTGCAAATTGCAGTCAACAACGCAGAAAGCAGAATTCGCGGTCGAGTTTGAGCGAGAGAGAGCGAAAATGAGAGAGCTCGAAGCGCGCTACGCCGAGAGCCAAGAATCATGGAGCTCGAGCGAGCGGCTGGTGGTCACTGAGCGCGACCAACTGAAGCAGAAATTCCTGTCAATGGCCGAGCGCGTTGAAGTAGAGCAGAGCGCAGCGAAGCAGCTCGAAATGCAACTGAAAACAGTGCAACAGGAGCTTTCGCGGATCGCGTCTTCAAATGACGCCGAGCGGTCCACTTTTTCTCAACTGAACAGTGAAGTAATCATGCTTAAACATCAACTCCACAGCTTTGAGAAGAACAAGGCGCTGCTGCTGGCGGAGCGTGTGCAATTCCAAGAAGAAAAAGCTAAAACCGACGAGTTGATCCCTCAGTTGCGTCTTCAAGTGGGGACGTTGCAGAAAAAAGTCGAGGAGAACGTTCTAATGACCGAGAAACTAAAGCAGGGCTACGTCAAAGAGCTCGAGAAACTGCGGGTCGAGCACGCGAACAACCTCAATCGACTGCAGCGCGACCACGGGAAAGTGATCGAAGAGCTCAAAACAACGCAGAAAGAGTACATTGAGTTTCTGAAGAAGGAAACATCAGAGATCCAACAGGGACTGGAAAACACCAAGCACTCATCACAGAGTTTGGAGAAGCAGGTTGGTTTGCGTGGCGAATTCTGGTGGCTCGATCGTATCTGGCTACTTGAGCGAAAGCGAGTGCGTTACCCTGTAAGTAATCTTGTCGTGTGTGTGTGTGGACAGCTGAGAGATACTGAGCATCAGGTTTCCCACTGGAAAGACCAAGCAGAGCGCAATTTGGAAGAGCTACAGGTTGTCATTCACGCGAATATTAAAAGCCCAATAGCACCACTAAATGTGGTTCCTAACTGCTCACTGTGAAATGCTTCAAATGCGCAGCACGTGCGGCTTACTGGCATGCAGGCAAAATCGCTGACTGACACTACGGAGAAGAAGATTTCAGCTCTGGAGAACCAGAAGGTAGATTCAGACCACCTTTCGTGAACATGTGCTTGTTGTGAATCTCATTGGGTCGATGTCTAAAAGAACTTTGAGCTCTCACGTGATAAATCAAGACGGAGCTGGAGGAGGAAAACTGCTCGTTGCAGCGTGAACTCGATCAGCAAAAGAGCAGAGCGAAGGTGCAAATGGACAAACTCCAACAGGAAATGGCTCAGCACCAGCAACGCCTCGAATCTCAGAATGTTGCTCTTCAGAAGCGCGTCGATGCTCTTCAGGCTCAACTTACCAAAGTGGAAGAAGAGAGAAAATCACAGCACCCCGCCATGGCAGCAGCGGCACCACAGGTTGCCTGGGAAGAGGAAGCCTCAAGGAGCGATCCAAGAAGCAGGAACATTCCAGGGAAGAAAGGCTCGAGCCGCAGAAACAACAACCAGGAGAGCCACGATTTTGAGAAAGTGGTCGAAAAGCTCCGACTCAACTTGGACCAAAAAGATCGTGTATGTGAACCATGGATGCCATTTCACTTCGAGCCTACTTGAGCCTCGTCAGGTCGGGATAAGAATCACTGAGTGAAATTTGACTGTTGTGGTTCTCTGTCTCGAATAGGAAATCTCGCTCTTGCAGCAAACTGTGCACCGTGAGTGTTTGGAGAGAACGTCACTGCTCGAGAAGATGCGCAGCGGCAAGATCCTTCCTGACATGGTGGGAGTCACGAGTGCGTCGGTCTCTGGAGACTCCTCGTGGCGAAGCTCAGGCAAAGTCGCGGGGATGGAAAGAGTGACAACGTCGAACACGGACGAAGACGAGTCAAATCGAGAGCCTGCTGATCAATCTGGAGCTAGCCAACCGAAAGCTTCGTTTTATGAAAAGCTACGTAAGGCGGGCCAGCGGAAGTCAAAGCCTCGAAAGTGACACCTCGTCCAGCAGGTACATCCAGGTCTATCTAATCACATTATAATATTTGCTCAAGCCATTATTTGAACATGCTCTTGCCAGTCGGTGGGGCTTGAGCACGAGCTGTTCCTTCTAGTAACTCCATTTTCTCTCATTGGTGCATCAAAAGTAACAATCTTCCTCGTCATCCGAACCGAACGAATCCACCGAGTCGTCATCGCTCGTAAGCGTGTGCTCATCGCCTTTCCGCCAGTAGTTCACGCTTCCTTGCATGATTCTCGCGATCCGCTCTGTCTCCGAGTCTGCTTTGTATGAAAATGGTTTCTTCATCTGACGAGTCCGAAATGCAAACAAAGCTGGCGTTTGTGCTTCGATCTCATCGCCAAACAACTTCAAATCACGGCGCGAGCCGGTATTTGACTTCCCATCCATTTCAACGAGGTTGTAGTCTGCATTGCGAGAATCCTGTCCAGCATCGCTCACCGCCAATCGACGCTGCATTTCTTGCTGGAGAGTGGAGGAGTCGCTCCAATAAGCGACTTTCAGGTCTCGTCTCGAAAACTGTGTCGGCGAAAATCGTGGATTCCCTCGTGCGACGTCACTGCTATAACTCAGGCGATCCTTGTAATCATGATCAAAAATGCTGTCATTTTCGGTTGCCACCTTAGTCAATATTGAATCACGCGACTGGCGCAGCTTCTGAGATGATGATGTCGGTTCTTCTCCATGGCTCTTTGCAGGAACGGATTCGCCAATGTTGACTTGGTCAACTTTGGCTTCAGCTTCATTTTGCTTTGGTGTCACTTTTCCTTCCTGGTTGGTCGAAAAATGCTCCTCTGTAGTGAACAGCTCCGTTTGCCTTTCATTCAGTGCTATTTGAGTATTGTGAGCCTGTAGAATCTCCTTCACAAGCCCAGATCCGCAAGAATCACGAATTTCGGTCAGCAACTGGCAAATCAGCTCGAATTTATCTGCCGGGGGATTGAATGATGATTGTTTTGTCGACTCATGCTGCTGGTGCAACAACTGCATCTCGGTACTGATTGCCCATTTCAAATCACCAGATGGCGCGTCAGTATGTTCGTCATCCGCTTCCAGTGTCTTGTCGTCTCGGGGGTACGAGCACTCCGCAGTTTCTTCATTTGATTCCAGATATCCCCGGCTTGTTTCACCACCATCTTTGATCACTATGTAGCTCTCGGGGGTTGAGATTTGGTCGGCAACATGATCGAAGTTGTCTGCAGTTCCACAGCCAACATCTACCATCTCCTTCTTGGTCATTCGATCATACAGAAGCTCGGGCTGAGAGAGATCCTGCTCCGCTGAGTTCTCCTGCTCCCTATCTTCAACCACGTCGCTATTTGCTTCAATTGCGTGATCGCCGTCTTCTTCCGCTCCAATCAATTCCCCTTGAGTGCTTCCTTCCACGGTGCAGCTTTCCATGTTGACTTGGGTAGATTTCTCGTGTGTTTCGCCTGAAACGTCTGTAAACCCACTGTTTGGAACACTCAAGCTGGGCATTTCTTCGTCCTCGAATGTGTCTCTTTTACTGGAAATCGTAGAAGCGTCATCTGCATCCCCTGAGTTTGACGTCTCGAGTAGATTTGTGGGAGTCTCCAGAGACAAATCCGTGGACTCAAAATCAGAGTGATCGCTATCTTGATTAGCATCATCTGGATCGAAGGATCGCGTTCCTTCGTCGATATGAACGGAGGTGGTGCAACTATCGTTGGGAGCACCATGGAGCTCTTCAATAGCGAAGAACGGTGCTCTCCTTGCAGAATCAAGCTCATCTGGTTGATGGCAGACAGAGCTATCTGATATTCTATCTGGATCGCTCTCATCGACAGCATCCTCTGGGGTCTCAATATCTTGTTCGCCACTGAATTCTTCCTGATGTGACGTCGCTGAGAGTGGAAGCAGATCGTCCACGAAAGCTTCTTCCAAATCGTCAGGCGTTAAGAGCGGAGTTTGCAAAGTAGTGGGACTTATAGGTGCCACAATTTGTCGGTCGTCGAGCTCGTTCAGCATGACCTGCTCGTCATATTTCTCTTCGGCTGGAGTCAGTAGATCTCGATCCGAGTTTGGGGGCGATGGTGATAAATGGTCGCTTAGAGGCGAAAGCTGGATTTCCTCGATACCGAAGGATGACAGTGTGATTGGCTTGTAGTATCTGGTAGCTTCATCGATCTCATCATCTCCATCATCACTCACAGCTGAAAGATCTTCTTCATGGTTGAAGTAGCAATCCACTGGGGAATGATCTCCGGCGTCATCTGCCATCGTAGCAGTGCGGTCATAGCATTCACCAAAGTCCGCACGCGCACCGCCACGTTCAACACTCACTTCATCCTCTTGGTCGCCAGTTTGCCCATCAATCTGCTCCGACGTAATAGACTCTTCCCAGTGGTTCGAGCGTTTGATCGACTCCAATCTTTCAACGCTCATTTCAGACATTGAATTCACCGAACTCACCACATTTTCAGCAGAAAGAGAAAACGGATTGCGGCTTTCGTCGACATCCTTGTCTCGTGGTGTGTCAGAAAACATACCAAATCCCAAACGAAATGGTTCTTGATTGCCTTCGCCATTCAAACCTCTCGCAAGCTCACGCTCGCGTCGTTCCAAGTGCTGCGTCGCGGAGAAGCTGCCTTCTTTCTCCACAATTGTCCGTACACCACTGCTGAGCGATGCTTTGACTTTCACCTGCCCGCGACTGATTTGCTGGCCGTCGAAGATGTGATACCATCCGTGAATTTCTCTCCACCCGGCTTGAAGAAGACTCAGATCCACCAAGCACCAACCAATCAGGGTTGTACTTCGTGTCAAGCGCTCGACACCAACGAAATCTGCAGTACTCGCGCCGTTGCCGTAGCAGACACCAATTCTTAGAGTTGGGTTTCCTCCAATACGGTTCGATGAGAGAGATCTCGTTTCAGTGTCGCCAATTTGGTGGAAATGGCCAACAACGTCGACGCTATCGGATTTACCCCCTCGAAGCCAGCCTTCTCCATCAAAATACTCAACCTCGATGGAAAATAAGACGCCACGCCCATCGACTTCATCGTCTTTGTACTGTAAATTTCGAAAGTCTTCAAGAGTGACCTATACCCAGTTCGCAATGGTGAGGACGAAAATATGTGAGATGATGACTGGGTTTTTAGTCGCTTTGTATTCCAACGTGATTTGTTCCATGCACATACCTGAATTGGCTGGTTTCCTTCGTCGTGGTTAAAGGAGTGTTGATCAGTTGCAATTTCATCGGGGCTCGTTGGTGATACTGGTCGGTGGACAATCGATTCGACAGGTTCTGGTTCTCTTTCTCGCTCCTCAAAGCCCACAGCAGGAACTTCTGGATTTGAAATCGCAGCATCTGGGTAGTGATCAATATGCACGTGAACTCCAAGTCGACCGCTGAGCACTGCATAGTGAACAATAACACACATAAATAATCATTATGACGATCACGCGAGTTGGATCCGTAAACAGAAGCAGCTCAATGGACATACCGTCACCGATGGATATCGGAAAAGCACCTTGCACGCCGCTTGGGCGGAACAGCACTGCAGCAATTGGCACCGAAACAGCACCGATCTGGTACTCAGCATTGCTGCGAGGGCACCAAGATAGAATGCGAATGTCCAAACACTCGTTCTGTATAACTAGCATCGCTTCTGGATGGACAATGATCTTCAGTTGAAGTGGAGTAAGTGTATTCGAGAGCAACTGCTGGGTGTTCGCCATAGGGCATCGTGCAGCGGTGGGGAACCGAAATTTCTTGTACCATCGCTCATTTTGCTTGTAAAGATGAGAACTTCTGCTCCCCCGCTCCCCGATTCGCTCTTCAGCCGACTCCGCAATCTCCACACCAAGACACGCATTACACTCAAATATCACGCTGGCAGCTCCGTCAGTAAGCAACCCCTCCAAGTGCTTCTTCAGCTCTTTTTCGGACGAGGAGGCACAGACTTGGCTCCATTTTTCTTCGATTGCATGTTTCAGATCGGCGACAGAAAGCACGTGAATCGAGAGAGTGATAGTTGCTGGCAAGAGCCGTCGTGTCGTCGATGTCGAAGTTGTCGTCATCAATCTTGAGTGATCTTGCTCTTCATCCACCCTGCGTGGTGACCTCGCTGGCAAAATCGGCTGGAATTGGTCATGAGAAGCTGACGTGCGTGATGACACGCGATAGCAAACTCTGACAGGGAAGATGCGACACAGATGCGAATTTGAGTCATCTTCCCACTCGATGGGCATATCAATATCTTTTTCCAAACTGACGTGTTGGCTTCGTAGACTTTCTGGATTGATTGCATTCCCAAACAACTTCTGCAGATTCAGCACTGCTTTTCCTTTCCGGGCTTTTGACGAACTGGATTGAATGAAATCAGTCTGCACTTGAAAGGCGAACTTCACCTCGTTCGCCAACAACCCAACTTCCCCACGTCTGTCTTTTGACCGAAACGAATGCTCGAAGTGAGAGTTCAGCTGGCTATGGCTTGCGTCCCACCAAAGCGCAAACTGCACTGATTCTCCTTCATTGGGAATATTCATCTGGTCGTGGCCCAACAGCAGTTTCCCTTGGACTTCGCACCCGATAACTGAAGATGGCTCTTTCCACGCCCCATACATTTCAGAATATTCTCGTTCTGCTGATCGCCAGCATTCTCGGATCTCGAGTCGAATTTCATGCACAAAGTCGTTCCTTGACATTGTGCTATCATGCACCAAGAGATCATCATCGGCTTGTCCAACGACGTATCTTTCAGGTTGGTCGTTGTCCAGACCTAGGAATTGTTCCCAACTCCCTTTTCTTGGACCAACTTCAGTTTTCGCCGCAGGGATGGTGTGATTTCGACAATCGTCTTCTCCTACTTTGTCGGGAGATACGTTTAAAGTGGACGCTCGAGCGGAATCTCCCTCAGCAATTGAATGCCGCTTCGCTTCACGATACACGCGATTCTCTTTTCTGCAAAGAACGCCCCGCACTATCGCTTGTAGTTGTACGATTGCCCGCACCGACGAGGTGAGAGTAATTATCTAAACATACAACAATCCAAACAGATAAATAAACAAACTTCTCCAATAAAAATGCGGCGCTGAGTTACGTTTCAATACCTGTTCTGCGGTGCCAATTGCAATACGAATCTGAAGGAATCCGGAGACATGCCCTGAAAAGGGGTCTTCAACCGGCAGCCGATCATCAACGCCAACAAACGGAATATCCTGGTCCCAATCAATGCTGCTCTCTCTAAAACACAGATAGCAAAGGATTCCATGTCAGTTGGAGGCGACGAACGCATCCATTAAGTGAGCTTTATCCGCTTGCAAACATCGAGCACGAACCTAAAGCATGACGAGAATGTACTGAATGGAATTTTGACAAGACCGAGCAGTTCGCCCTCGTCATCTTTTGCATGCTGTGCTCCTTGGAGCCACACTTCGATGATCTACAGATTCGACAAACGGAGCAATGTCAGCCAGCGGAAGCAGATACATGGACAAGTTGACATCATTGCCACTTACCAGAAGCTTTTTCTTGAAGTTTTGGATGAGGAGTTGATCCAACTCAAGAGGGAAGACGCCAATATGACCAACGTTGGCATGGTACTTGCTCGAACAGTTTTGCAAACCACCCACTCGAATCAGCTTTCGTCTGAAAGAACGCTTGAACGAATCGACCGGCTGTGAAGACTCTCTCGTAGAACTGCTCGGGGGTATTGCATATTCAAATCGGATGAAAGAATCTTCCGGTGTACCTTTATCAAGTTGATCCTTGGAGAAGCAAACCGATGAAGCCTTGTCAATCATCACTGCAAGCTGGGTTGCGATCCTCAAAGTCGGAGTTAGTCGCTTCCTCGTTTTTTTCAGCGTCGGATTCGATCTTTCCCTTGTCATCTCTCTCCTAGTCACGAGCAGTGAATTTGGAGCGTCGGAACTTTGCGCAACCGATTCGCGACTACTCGGAGGTGAAGAGAATATCAAATGGCTTCCATCTTTGATCTCGGTTTTGCTGTTTTCAGCTTCGATTGTGCAATGCTGAAACTTCACCCTCAGTACGCCAACTCTGTGAGCGTTCTCTTGTCTTCTCAGTCTTGATGCAGCTGAACCACTCTCCTCACGGATAAATACTGACACATTCACAACCTTGGGCTCGGGTGTCGGGACCTGATCGAACATGAAATCGTGCACTGAGACTTCACCTCGAAGCACAATCTGGTTTTTCTTGTCATTTCTTGAGCTTTGTTGAAGTCGATGGGGTGCTCCTTGGGCTTTGCACGCAATGAAGAATTGAAGCTGCTTCTTGCTGGAGCGCGATATCAAGCCTGGAGTCGACGAATTTCCACGTGGTTGTAGTGGCACGACGTGGGAATAGGTGAGTCGGAAAGTACGGTTTCGCAGGGAGGGGGTGATTGTAAACAGCGACTCGGTGGTTTCGACTTGATTCACTGAATCCTCGGTCGTTGATATCAAAAGCGTTGAGACATTGCTGTGAGAAATAGCCATCTCGATGGGACTGAAGCGACTCGAGATTGCTGAGTCCCTCATTTGCTGTAGCTGGTCGATAAAATCGCTTGTGAACTTCAGTGCTTCAAACGTAATCTTCAGCCCTCGCGTAGCTTTGATCGTACGCGAATGGGCAGCCTTTCCAAGTCCAATCGGATTGTTGTGTGGGACTTTTTGCTCGATCTGCGACGGAATCTGGGCTTGCTTCAAGATAGACTGCCAGCTGCGAGGGTCGTGGTCGCCGACACTATCATTCAAATCTTCCTGCAATGCGGTATCAGTGACCTCTTGAGCTCCACTATTGGAGGCACTCACGATTGGCACAGGAAACCGGGAATCATACCAGTCGTCGTCGCCGTCCTCTGTAGCTTTTGCCATCAACTTCTGAAGCGCCTTACCTTTCTTGATCAAGTGGTGAAGCTTGGAAGACTGAGTCGGCGAGTCTATATCCTCGTGAGTCCTCTCATCACTGCGGCGAGGTAAAGAGCTCAACGATGAGAGCATGCCTTCACTTCGGGGGCTACTTCCTTCCAATGAGTGAAATGCGTCACTTTCTAGATATGAAATCGGCGACAACGCTCCAACCTGGAATCCGTGGTGCAGCTCGCCGTTCTTGTGATCGCGTGCTCCGAACGGTTGATGCACGTTCACGTGCACTGCTAGACGCGTACGAGGGATGAGGACTGGCGCTGGAGGTAGCACAGCGTCGAGGTTACTTGGGAGCAATGAAGCTGTGTCACTGACGCCTCTAATCTGAACATCGAGTTTCACAGCTAAATAGCCTGCAGCACCATTTTCAAAGAAATCGTCAAGCGTTGTGTACATAAACAATAGAGATAAGACCCTGGCTGTGGTAGTCACTCTTACCGATTATGTCGCCGTCGTCGTCAGAACCCAGAGGCTTGATCTCATACAACACTATATCTCGTCTCAATTGGCGCAGCACTCGTTCAATGTCTTCAATTACCATCTCCTGTGAAGAATGCGAATTACGAATCGAAGCAACAGAAGGGTCGTTGAAGAGCGGGATGACGCACTTGCCGTATTTGCCCCGCGTATTTCGATCGATCACGTCCAGTACGAGCTCTTTCTGTACACATCACCATTTGAAAGACATGACGCGAATACAAAGAGACAAACATGCACGGAAACATCGATGAATACACGTAATGCACACACCCACGGCAAGTGCAGAGATGCGAACTCTACCATATCACGCAAGTACTCGAACAAGCGCTGCACATCGACGCAGATCGGGTACATCATCTCAATCGGTCGCGTACTTGCATGAGTGGGACTATGTTGCTTGGACTCTTCATCTTCTCCGCTGTCGTCTGCATTCTGCTCACCGCCTGCCATCTGTCGCTGCTGCCTTGCTGTCCGCCTTTGAAGTAGCAAGCCGGGCGCGTCCGTGATCTTCGCCGGCTGAAAGAGACTCCCGCGCGCACTCTCTTCGTGCTTCCATCGAAAGCGCACTAGTGTTGTCTCCGGTAAGCTCTGCGTCGTCGCAGCCGATTCCAGAATGTGTGGCACAGCAAGCGTCACGAAGCCTCTCGTGCGAGCGGTTGTGTCTGCGTCTCTAGTCAGCGGCGGCAGTGAGCATCCGACGATCCGCTGCGGCTGCGACAGGTAACGCGCTGCGAGTGACGCACCACCGGTGGAAGCACGCGGTGTGCTTGGTCGACTGCGAGGCACGCCGTCAAGCGAGTCATCGTCGCCCATTGGATGCGCCATTTACACACAAGCAAGTTTTAGCATGAAGCAACACCGTCCGATTCCGCAATTTCGCGGCACTTCAACACGTTTCATTGGCTGAAACTGTGCAAATATAAATTCAATTGGCCAATAAAAGCGCGAGATTTTGAATCAGGAGCTGGTTGAAGCATATCCATTCCCATCTCAATGGGCGAAAGGAAACTGCGCACATCGCTTGACACAAGCACATCCAAATGCGCCACAGAGCACACGTGCACCACTTCGTCATATCAAAAAAACTGATACAAGTTAAAGCAGCAGGGCCATTGATAGTATGCGGAAAGCCAGGAGCTCTGACCCCATACACCAGCAGCAGCAGCGCTTCTGCTGGCGCGAGCGCACGGAGAAGCTCAACTGGCGCATGCTGCGCGCGCTGCACCTGCCGGATGTCGTCAAGCGCGGCGACCCGACGGTACTCGAGCCCTACGTACTGCATCTGACGTTCGCGCGGCTACCTGCTGCAGGCGCAGCAGCAGCACATGTTGACTCGATGGGCGATATTCACGGTGGTGGTAGGATGTACGCAGAGGGCAGTGACGACCAGCAGCGCAATGCGTGGTTCATCGTGCGGCTCTTCCAGCTCGCGACCGAGTACTTGCTCTTCATGCGCTCACGAGACGGCACGGTACTGGAAACGCTTCAGAAAGAGCTCCAGCTATGTGAAAAGTACGTAAACGAATTGATGTGCGTATACGACGGATGTGTGTGTTTCCTAGAATCCCGGCACACTAACGATCAGACGCTTTTCAAATGGCTACTATGCACAGAGAATGCGAAGCGTTTGCAGCCCGGGCTTTAAAGTGGAAAGAACGGTCGAAAAGCGGCGATAAACAAGCTCAGAAGCTGCACCAGGTGCTGCAAAGCATCGCCAAGCTATTGCAAATACAAGGGTATTAGTCGTAGTATCTATCCATTCAGCTTTAGCAGTGCACACTTTGATCGATGGGAGTGACGATGGCTCACGATCAATGCTCGACTGCTGCTGTTGTTGTTTTGTAGGGCAACCCCTTCTGCTGTTTCTGCGATTGAAACTCTGCTGAGAGACATGCTTCCTAAGCACAAGAAGAGCACCAAGAGCGGCGGGCGAAACCAGAATGGCGAGGATGACGACGCCGAACATACGCAACGACGGATCAAGGAAGCCCGGCAGTGTTACTACTGCGGTAAAATGTTCGCCTCGGCTGAATTTCTAGAAAAACACCATCTGAGACGTCATCCTGGAGATAACAGAGAGTCCAGGATCGCGGAGCATCGCCCATCAAAGCCTATTGCAAAGCCTCATCTAGCTCAAGAGAGTTCTACGAACAGCGATGTCCTAGGGTCCGGAGAGAAAGCTCTCCGGCAAATGCTCCAGCAAGTGGAACACGCGCTACAAGGTCACCAAGAATCGCTGCGACTGCTCGCCAAGGAGGAAGCGAGAAAGATTGAGAGCCTCTATGAGAAATTGCACGTGGAGAACCAGCTGGCAGAGGAGATCAAGGCGTCACGGATACTCGCTGAGAAGCAAGTGGAAGAAGCTCAAGAGCAACTGGACACTGTGTTGCAGGAGAGAGAAGACGCGCTGACTGAGCTCAGTGATCTGAAAGAGCAGATTCAATTCTTGGACTTGAAACGAAAAATGGAGTTTCAAGCAAGTGTGCGCTCTTCTCCCCCAGCACAAGCAGATCAGAAGGACATATCGACAGTGCTCGAAATCAAAAGACTCGAGCAAGCTCTGTCGATGGTGAACTTAGCACTTTCCGATTCAAGGAAAGAGTTGTCAAAGTTGCAAGAGACGCACTTAGTGACGCTGAAAGACAAGCAAGTGTTTTGCGATCAGCTGAGTGAGTTGCAGAACCATATCAAGCGCCTAGAAAGCAAGATATCGGAGTCGAATGGCACTGAAAGTGTTCCAGTGGTACGCAAGGATTACGGATCCCAAACTGTTGCAACTGAAGCGAAAGACGTGAGCACCCAAGCGGAGAATGAAGACACCAAGAAAGTCGAAACTCAGCCAAAAGTTTTCAAGGCAAACGTTGCTGTTCAGACACGCGCAGAGATGAAGCCATTGACTGGCGTCGAAATAGCGATCCAAACTGAGAAAGAGGAAGAGCGACATACAGTCCTGCTTTCACTCATGCAATTTCCAGACCAGATTGAGACCGAAGTAACAGCGCATGGTGAATCTTCGTTCTTAAAAACTAGCGAGCAGGCTCCAATCGTTACGTCACAACCTGATCACGAGTCTGACGGGGGGTCAACTATGGTCTCCGATTACGTCTTCAACATCGTCGCGGACAGTGTCGTGGGTGCGGTCAAGAACAGAGTTCAGAGGTATGTATTTGATACAAACGTGAGTAGCCATAAAAGCCCCAAGACTCACTTCTTTTTGTGTGCCTATAGAGCCGTCGAAGAATCTGCCAAGTCTAATCGCACTCATACCAACAAAAGCTACTCTTCGCTACCTGGACGCAAGTTGTTACGCAGTCGGTACCACCATGACGAGCAAACGGTGCAGGAAAGGATTGCTGTCCAAATGCTGAAGCTTGAACAGCTGTCGCACCGATTTGGTGTGCCTCCAAAATGCAATGTACTGTCAAACGAGCACTTGCAAATCGTTCAGCAAGCTCTTCACGGTCACTTGGAGGTTCTTCCAGCTGAAGTGCTACAGAAAATGGTCGAGTGTGAAAGCACCGTCAACACAATCATCGAAAAAGAGTGGATTCCAAGAGAGAAAACACGGCAGCAAGCGCTTGAGAGGTTAAAAGTGCAGACATATGCGAAGTCACAGCTCAATCAAGATCTCGTGAAGCAAGCTATGACAGCATTTACATCAGTTATTGGTGGTGAGACAGTCAAGCAAGATCAATCGAGCCACTCCGTCGATCCGCAAGAAGAACGCCAACCAGTGGCCGGACAGATGATACAACAAAATTGCGATGAAATCTCCAACAAAAGAGCAGACGAACCCACAGGACTGGTACAGGACGGCAAACCAATGAAAGAGGAATTCGGGAAGCCTTTCAATGTGAAAAACCTGACAGTCATCATCGAAGAACGGCCATCGCTGACTGAACGCGATGATGAAGAAGCTCTCCGCGATCTAGTTACGGGATTACTAGAACAACATGTCTCTGCTGGATTGGTTGAGAACCGCAATCTCTCAGATATCGACAGCCAAGAAGAAACTGAATCGAAGCCTGTGAGCATTGGTTCCAGTGTGATCCCACCACAGGCGATATACACTGTGACTGTGCCTCAAGTTGTCCTGTCTGAAGAATCGAAACCGGTTGCGATGAAAGTAGTCACCGTGTCACCAAAATCGTATCCAGCAAAGCCTGAAATCGTG
The DNA here is from genome assembly GCA_023334195.1 of Globisporangium emineosum. Lineage (NCBI taxonomy): Eukaryota > Oomycota > Peronosporomycetes > Pythiales > Pythiaceae > Globisporangium > Globisporangium emineosum. The sequence goes on from JAASGK010000067.1 coordinate 18,091, forward strand.
AACGAGCTTCAAGAACAAGAAGTCGTTTTGGATGGCCCACCCGCTTCTGAGCTTAGTGCGAAGAAACACGATTTCTCATGTTTGCAAGCACTGGAAAGCTTGGGCGAGTCGAGCGCAGCGCCTGGCACTGAGACGGATGTTCGAGATTTTGACCATGTCGGTGTCCATCCTGTTTCAATCACCAAGACCCAATCAGTGAGTGAAATTGAGGACGAAGCTGTGAGCGAAGCAGCAAAAGACATCGAGCAACAACCATTTGCTGTTACCCCTAAATCTGCGGTGATAAGCGATGAATCAGATGGCATCGAGAATGTTGATATTCAGAGCGTGCCAGAATTCGCGAGATCAGCTGACATATACCCATCACCCGTGGGGCATGGAGTGAGCGATAGCGCTGAAGGAGTGTCATCAGGTCAGCGCGATCGCCCAAATAAGAGCTACGAGCGAGATCGAGATACGCCAGATAGAAATCAAGTCCTTCACAGCTTCCGATCGTCTGAATTCTCGGAGTCAATGGCAGCATCTTCGGAACTTTCATTCCAGACGAGCATCCCTAGTTTGGAGGAGAGTGATGGCAACATCAGCAACATGGACACCACATCCAAATCTGTTGACGAGGTACGTGACGGCATTTGTGGTAGTGTCCATTGCGATCTTCTTTTGGTTTCGCTCACTGCACAGTCTGAACTAACATTATTGCTGGTATCACAGGCTCGAGATTCCAGAGAGGGTGTGATAGTACGAGGCAGGTTTTCTGTTGAGAGCTTGAAGAGTGAGAGTTCGATGGAGCCTGAACGCAAGGAGGTATCAGTGAACAGTAAAGAAAGCGAGCACGACATTCCCATCCTGCTAAGTGATGGTAAGCCTGTGTACTTAGTTGATCTGTCGATGGCGAGATTAAAAGGCACTAATGAAGCTCTCTTTTCACAAACAGATGAAGCGGGCGATCTGGAGGAAAACATAGAGCGCGCTCCATCGAATGCAACAACTTCCCAGCAAAATTCTCCGAATACCCCCAGAGCACGATATGATTTGTCTGCCAACACAAACATCATGACGTTCAGTGACGATGACGACTCGGAGATCGAAGAAGTGGAATTGACGTAGCATGTTCAAAGTGTCTCCAAACAAGCAGCATCATAGTATGTTTACTTCAAATCTCGCCTCGAGGCTATTGTTGTTTGCGTTCGTATTTGTGTCTATGTAGATCTATGAGGCTTTCACGCCGGACATGCCGCCAGCTTGCGCGATGAGCTCATTCGTTTTGTTGCGGTACTCTTCGAATTTCTTCTCGCTCTGCTCAATGCCGACGTCACCTTTCTTGTACATGACCGCGAGATTGTGGCACGCCGGCGCAAAGTTCGCGTCGCACGCTCGCTCCAGGAATCGCTTCGCAAGTAAAGCGTCGCGCTTGATCGGACTTTTCTCCGTCGCTGACAAGTACATGGACGCAACCCGGTTGCAGCTGTTCGCGTCATCGCGCTCGCAGGCTTCTTTGAAAGCTTCCAGTCCCTTCAGCACGTTCTGCAAACAAACAAAAGAGCAAATTGTGAGACTTTGCAAACCCCATGATCGTTCCAGCAGGTCCGCAACAACGCACCTTGTCACGACCGACGCCGTTCATGTACATGACTCCGAGGTGGTGGCAGCCCTGGGAGTGACCGCCATCGCACGATTTCTCTGTTGAGGTTGCAAGAGTCGGCGTTAGTTTTCTCACAGCAACATGCAGCAATGAGTGATGCAACCACAAGAGAGAATGATAAACGTACCAAAGAGGTTCGTCGCTTCAAAGTCGTTCATCTCCACTCCCTTGCCAGCGACTGAGCGAGCATACACAAGAGGACACCACCATCATCATCGCATGGTATGTGAAATGCAGATTCACAGAGCAATCAAAGCCAAAGTGATCCTTACGCTTGAGCCGTCCGAGGTTGAAACACGACGCCGCGTAGTTGTTCTTGTCGCAGTTGAGCTTATACATGTCCGCTGGAGAACAAGCACGAGTCACTTTCCATATTCAACCACATGGGTGGATCTAACGCATCACGGCTCGAAACGAAATACGCACCGGCATCAGCATAGTTCTTGTCGACGACTGCGAGCCACTCGCCCCAGCTATGACAGGCGCTTGCGTCACCTGGGTTAAGAAGCAAGAAGGAACGCATTATTCATCAGCCACGCAATGATGTATCAATGCAATCGTTGGAATGGCCGCCCAGTCATTCATTCAACAGCAACGGCGTCCGCACCGTCGCCGTCGTTGCAGTTGGAGCGGAACTCATAGTGGCGCTGCTCCAGCTGCTGGTTCACGCGCTGCACCTCCTCGGCGCTGCGGTCGTTCGAGAACACCATGCTGCTGCTTCGCTTCGCGCTTTTGATTGATTGATCACTTGGTGGCAGGCAATTGCAGACTTCCGTTTGTGAGCTTTTCCAAATCAACCGAATCAGAGCATGTCTTCAGCGACTGGCACTATGTACCGCTACAAGTGGTACATTGTACCATCTGATCTATTCACCGTGGACTTCATTGAAGTTTGCATGGCCCAAGTCATAGCGGACAACATGCCCATGCAAGCTCTTGCGCAACGCACGCGCGTGCGTGGTGCTCTTGAATTCGCATTGCGAGCCGCCCTCGCCGCATCAGCTTCCCGCCCGCACACATGGATGATTGAGTGAGCAGTGCAACCCGTTACATGTTCAAACAAGTGCGATGCTGGATACAATTGCAGCAACTGCAACTCCTGACGTGTTGCGCGATGGTAAAGGATGTGCGCTTTTGGGCGGCTCTGCTCAGCACGAGTCAAGCAACTGACTCATGCTGAGCAGAGTTGGCAACAAAACAAGTCAAGCACGCATCCACGCTTGCGCAGCGCGAGCTGGTGTGCAATAATGCGTCAAGCAAGCATGTTCAGCAACACCACACTTGTGTAGCTGGCTGTTGCGCAATGAATCTGCAAAGCGGACACGAACTGACGCACGCAAGTAACTGCCAAAGCTTGACACGCCACGCACTTGCGATGTGCGTGGCGACCACAATTGAGTGTCCAGTCGCAGCAAGCTCAAGCAAACTTGTGTGGAATGTCTGTTCTGCACAGGATGGTCGGCCGCAGCGAGCAAGCGCTTGCATGCGTTGGGAGAGAAGGCTTTGCATTTGCGCACAGAGAGCGACAGGGGGACCATGCAATGCAGTTGGCGCGGGCGTCAACTTCTGGCGACGATGATGAAAGGGAAGATCTGGGCTGCCTGGGCAAAGTGAACCAAGTGTTCGTCGGAGACTCTGGCCACGTCAGCGCTCTCCCGCGTCAACCGAAGCAAGAGCCACCGCAACCAACGCGACAGCCAACGCAGCTTTTCTGTCCCAGCCGAAACTCGATTTCGCGACAACCGGACGACAAAACAGAAACCACGCAATTCCGGCTCTTTTGGTTTTCCCCCCAACCATGCTGCTGCTTTTGGCTCGAATCTCAGAGCCAAAAATGCAGTTGCCCCTTATTTTGAGTTGGAGGAGAGACAAGCCATCCAAGTGCACAGTGGCAGCATCTGTCACCATTACTCACTTGCTATCATCGCGTGCAAAACAGAGCCAGCTTTTACTACTCAGGTGTGAAGACCCGTTCAAATTGGGACAGCAAATTGCTGTGGCGTTTAGTAAGGTCCAAAACGCTTTCAACAAACAAGTTGCAATGTTGGCATTTGCAAGCAAGTTGTGAAGACAGATGGATGCCGCAATACTGTAGAAATGGAATCTTGCTTGCGCTCGCTCTCGCAGATTTGCAAAACAGAAAAACTTGTCTTGCGTGTGTTTCTGCGCAGATGGGAAAACCAATACAAAAGCGCAATTGGCGTGGGACGGACAAACAACCACGAACTTTATGGGTCTCTTGGTTTTTGTATGCGGGAGAACCAAAGAAAAAAGGTGGGTGCAAGGTTTTTTGCGTAAAACCTCGTGAACAGCATTTGCTGTTGGTCAATCAATCCAAAATCTGGGCAAATTGTTCTCGAACTCGCCAATTAGCTGGGCCATCTGATTCTCCATCGCTTTCTTTCTGTTGGTTGAGGCGATTCCCAGCTGGGCTTCCGTGGCTGGCGTGTCCAGCAACAGCAGCTGACTGCTGAGTTGAGGGCTCGTGCTCGTGCGCCACGACAACCATCCGGCCACTCGCGGTCAGACGGCGCGCGCGCTTCTCCATCAAAAAGCGACAACACAATTCCAAAAGAACGACAGAGGAGCAAGCGAGTGAGTTGGGCGGAGGCACAAATAAATCCGACAATTGCCCCCCCCCTCCTCTGCTCTCTTTCTCTTGCTTGCTTGCTTTTCCGTGTATTGACGGGTTGATTACGAGCAAGCAGCTTACAGCGCGTCTTGCTTCCAGCAAGCAACAAGCAACAAACAAGCCCAAGTGTGTGCGCGAAAAACAAGACCCCGTATTGATCGATCCATCAAGCCAGTCGGTTAGTCAGCCAGCGAGTGACCCCAGAAAGCCGTTTCCCCGCATTCTCGACCGTGCGGATCGGGAAGAAAAAATTGGTGTGTGGATCCAGCAGCCTGAGATTATCCATCCATCCGAGTGATCGATCGATCGCTCCGTTCGCGATTGGATTTTTGTGGGATTTCCGAACATCAAGGACAACAAGAGCAAGGGCGTCCGCTGTCAGCCAGCCGCTCCGTGTGTTTTTGTGTCCGCCCCCTATCCGTGTGTGTGAGTGAGTGAGTATCCGCGCTCTCTTCTATCTGTCCAGCCGTCCGTCCGTCCCTGTGAGATGAATAGTGTCGTGTCGCCCCTGCGCATGCAACCAGCCTCGACCATGCATCAGCCGCAGTACCATCCGCACGCAGCGTCTGCAACCGCCACCGTTACGTCCGCAGCCAAGCAAACGCGCCACGTCCGACACGCCTCCAACCCGCAGACCCTCTACGCCTCCGCCCCGCGTCCACATCCACATCAAATGCAGTCGCACTACCAACAACAACAGCAACTGCGTCCGCAACCGCAATTCAATGCGGTCCACCAGGACGTGCTCTTGCGTGCACAAGAGATTGCGCGCGCGCAAGCCCAGATCCAGGCGCAGATGCAAGCGTACGCCACGCAACAACAACAACAACAACAAGTGCAACGAGCGCAACCGCAAGTTCAACAACAAGTCCAGCAACAAGCGCAGCAACTTCAACACAACATCTTTTACGGCCAGGCGTTCGCTTCCGCCTCCTTAGCGCGCAGTGGCACTGGCAATGCGGCGAATATGCGTCCATCGGCGTCCAGCTCATCGTCCGGTTCGTCCAACTCTTCGTCGGCGGGGCGTCATGTGCAGCCACAGCAGACGCTCCACCAGCTGCACCAGCGCAGCATCGGATCAACGGCCCAGGCGACACCGGTGGCGACAAGAGCGACCGCAACCGCAGCAGCAGTGCAACAGCCAGTTGCGAGCCGCATCGAGTGGCGCGTGGCGGTCGACCCGAAGACCAAGCGGCCGTACTACTACCACCCGATCACGCGCGAGACGACGTGGAAGAAGCCGCAGGAGCTCGTGGAGAAGGAGAAGCACGAGAAGAAGCAGTTTTTCTTTGCGATGGAGAACAACATCCGCACGAAGCTGCGCGCCGGCAACTGGCTGCAGAAAGAGGGTGACGATGACGCGCACCAGCAGTCGTACCGCCACAGCGACATTGGCGTGTCGACGACTTTTTCGGCGTCGCATGCGTCGGCGGGTCCAGTGCGCAATTCGCTCAGCAGCATGGATCGAAAGCAGAAGCCGCGCGCGCTAGGTCTTCACGGAAGCAGATCGGCGCCAAACACGCCCGAGTTTGCAGCACTGAGCCTCAAGCCGACGGACTCCAGCAACCAGGACAGCACGGACGATGATGACGACGACGAAGAAGAAGACGAGCTCACGGCGGCAGCGTCCAAGCCGCCTCTTCTCTTCCGCACGCTTTCGTCATACGAGACCCCCGTCGTGATGGAGAAGAAGCACGGAGGAAGCGGTGCGATGACCGGTGGCATTGTCGGCAGCCGACTCGTGACGATCCCGTCGCCTATCCAAGAGCGCGTCCGATTGGCGTCGGCCATGCAGCCACGCGCTTCCGACCTGGAGTCGTACGCGCAGTCGGCCGAACGTCATGGTCCAGTCACGAGTGCCGACGCGCGTCAGCCGCTGCGACGACGATCGAACAGCACGAGCACCATCTACGTGCGTATGGGCACGATGAACTCGCCCGACCAGGATTGCACGATCAAGTGCGTTGCGACGGTGCTGCGCGCGCACATGGTTGAGGCTGTGGACGCACCGATCGAGATTGATTCAAGATTCGACGTGTTTATCAATCGTCGTGAGCGCGAACGTCTTTCTACGGAAGCATCGTTCAGCGGCATGAACAACAGCAATAACAACAACAATGCGACTCCATCGATCCCGTCGCTGAAGGAGATTGCTGCGTTCATCAAGCACGTATTCTCGCGCGCGCAGATGGAGTCGGAGTGTATCATTATGAGTTTGATTTATGTGGAGCGCCTCTTGAAGGCGACAAGTGGCTCGCTGCAATTGCTGAGCATCAACTGGCGCTCGATCCTGTTCTGCTCGATGGTGATGGCGTCCAAGGTCTGGGACGATCTCAGCATGTGCAACGCGGACTTCTCCAAGATCCTGCCGGAGCTCTCGCTGAAGGAGATCAACGACTTGGAGCTCACCTACTTGAGCGCTGTCGAGTACAACGTGCGTGTTTCCGCCGTGTCGTACGCAAAGTACTACTTCCATCTTCGTTCGATGTGTGCGACGATGGGAATGTTGGCGGCGTTTGATGAGAGTGCGCCACTGAACCTCGATGGTGCGCGAAAGATGCAGGTGCTGTCGGAGGAGTACCAAGAACGGTCCAAGCTGATGCCGGCTCCTCGTCGCCGCTCTGTCACGATCACAGCGACGACCGTGGAAAGCCGAATCGCAGCAGCGAACAAGCCGAGCAAGCCGTCCCCTGCGGCGAGTCTCGAGCAACTGGTGCACATGCAAGTGCGAGGTGCGGGCGGCAGCTCACTGGCGTCGATGCACCGCCTGTCGGGCAAAAATTAAGAGAGCGTGATCGTATCCTGCGGCGATGAAGAGCGAACCGGAGTGAGAGAGCAGAGGAAGAAATTGTGTAAAGTGAGTGTTTCGTGAGTCCAAGTGGGTAGCTGTTGAAAACGATGGAAGAATGTACCAGCCGTGCGTGCAAGCTTCAATGTCGAGTAAGTGCGACGTGCAGTGTCGGTATAGCACCCATCTGAAAATAATGTGTGAGAGTATGTTGAACAGATTGTTTCGGATAGGCATCTTGTGTAAGAGAGAAGACGAAGAGTAAGAAACAATAGGTAAAACGTTTTTGTTGTGAGAAATGAAAAAAATATTCTGTGTTCCAATCAACCGATCTAGCGATACGCCCTTGTTTCTAGTTCTACTGTGGTGGGGTCGTGTGGCTCGTCAGAGCTGCAACGTAGTTGCGCATCCAAAGCAACGCTGGCTTCTGTTCAGAAGCGACTGCCGACAGAATCGCGGCTTCGGGGATCTCTCCAGCAGTCTCTTTGTTCAGGTCAAGAAGCGCACGCAGCGCCTTTGTGAAACTCGGGTTTTCCAGAGTCGAAATCCTCAGTTGGTGAGTAGATGGGAAATTGTCGTCATACGCTGGTGGCAATGGGGACATAGTCGCCAGGTCTTCCTCCGTCTCTTCTGCGATACGAGGTGCCAGATTTTGCGGATTCCCGTCCAGCTCTTCATCGTCGGAGTCAGTTGGCTCTTCGTCGAGATCCGAGAACTCGACCACACTTTTCAGCTGCAGCACCATGCGCTCGAACTCCAGGTTTACCGGCAATTCAGACTCGTCTTCAAGTTCTTCGTCTTCGTTAACAACTTCTTCGTCATCGTCTTCCTGGAGATCTGTGCTGCTGCTACCAAGAACAGCGGAGAATGGAGCGGCCGGTGGAGACACAAGCGTCGCTGCAGTGCTGCTCTCCGAGTTCCCAGTGTTGCTCGCCGAAGACGGTGGTGGCTCCATCGCTCGGTAATGGTAATCTGGCAGATTCTGGACGAGAATGATTGGATCATCCAGGGGCGAAGCTCCAGTCACAGCAGCTTTCGATCTACCAGCGACAACTCCACCAGCACCAGCTTTCTTCAGCAGTTCCTGTTTGCGGCTCTTGATGTCTCGGCGCATGGCGTCGCGCTGCTTGGCCGCCGCAGCTTTGACCTCTGCTGCGCCGTTGCCAGCGGGGCTTTTGCGGACTTTGGCAACGGAAATCGGCGCGGCAGGGGGCACAAAGACTAGGTTCTGGTCGCCCGGAGCTGCTATGATCACGGGCTTTGGGTATTCCACGCCACCAGCTTTCTTTGATGCAGCAGAGGTGATTAGAGTTGGTGCCGGCGGGGGAGGAGGAGACAGCACGCCCCCTGCAGAACCAGCTGAAGATGGTGGCGGAGCTGGAAGATTGCGCAGCAATTGCTGTCGTTGCGCCTGCCACTACACAAGAACAAGCAAAACCGAACATGTTAGTGACGACGAGCAATCTACTGCCATTCGTAAAATGACACTCACCTGGGCATTGAACGCGCTGATTCGGTCAGCCACTTGCGGATTCTTGGCTCCTCCAGCACCAGTAGCACCACCACCATTGGAAGGACTAGCACCCGGGACAAGGCGGGCACGCAGCGCGTCCTGCTTCGCTCTCTCAACGATCGCTTTCTTCTTCTGGAGCAAAAGCCGATTCTTCTGCTCCAGCGTCTTCGTTGGCGTCAGATACCGCGCCGGACTAGCAGCAGCTCCACCAGCAGCAGCAGCAGCAGCTCTTTTCTTCTCGACCGCTGGGGATCTGATGGCGGCAGCGGCAGGCGATACCATCGGAGCCGCTTTCTTGAACGACCGGCTCTTCTTCAGTAGCACGCTCGGCGATTTACTAACAGCCGGAGCCTTGGCTTTCTTTTGAGCTGCTGATCGTTGCGGACCTTTGTCAACACTGCGCTGCGGCTGTTTGACAGGTGTGGGTGGAGCTTTGCTGATCGAATTCTTCTTGTCCACAAGCACAGCTTCCGCACGGCGAACCACGTTCGCATTCTCAGCAGCACTTGATCCAGAACTCTTCACTGGGACACTTGAAGCCGCTCGTGTTGACGGAGGTGGTGGCGGTGGTGGCGGTGGTGAGGCCACTGCTGACGGTTTGCTCTTGTGCTTGTTGAAGATGTGGTGACCGTGGAGCACCGTGTGGTTGAGCTCGTCGGCCATCGCGCGCTCGCTCAAAAAGCCCTGGATGCGCTCCATCACGATCGGCTTCTTGATGATCTGGTTCACGCTCGGCCGGTCACGCGGGTTCTTGAGCAACATCTCGCCCACAAGCTCCGACAGCTGCTTGCTGTAAGTGCAACTGGAACCACCGCCAAGAACCGTCGCGATCGGCGTGAAGCTCGCCTTCATGATGTTGTCAAAGAGCTGCCGCTGGGATTTCCCATTGAACGCGTGCGCAAAAGTGACCAGCTCGTAGAGCACGCAGCCGAGGCTCCAGACGTCGGTCTTGCTGTTGTACCTCTTGCCCATGCAGATCTCAGGCGACGTGTAGTACGGCGTGCCCGTCATGGTCTCGGCGCACGCGAGCGTATTGCTGAGCACGGTCGCGACCCCAAAGTCCCCGAGCTTGACTACGTTCGACTGCATGAGGAAGATATTCTCCGGTTTGATGTCGCGGTGGATGATCTTGCGGTCATGCAGGTGCTTGAGCGCCAGGCAGATCTGCACGAAGAGGTCGAGGATCTCCTGCTCTTTTAGAAGAATACGCTTGGCCATCTGTTGCTCGAGCTTCTTTCGCAGGTCCCCGCCGTCTGCGTACTCGGTCACAATGCAGAGCACCCACTGTGGTTGAGCTTGTTGTTGATGAGCTCTTCCAGGTGCTACCGATGGTGAAGGCGACAGCAGAAAGCTCTCCTTGCAGGTGATGATGTTTGGGTGGTCCAGCGCCGCGAGCAACTTGGCTTCCCTGAGAGCGCTCTGCTGGTCGCGCGGATCCATACGGATCTCCTTGATCACGTACTTCTTGGCGAGCGGGTCGTTCTTGCGCGTCACCAGGTACGCGCAGCCGAAGCTGCCCTTCCCGATCTTGGCCAGCTTGGTGTACTTGTCCATCCCCCGTTTACCTATCTACCAAGACTGAGGTTGATCCTGGTGGCGTGCTAGCTTGAAGAATGGAGAGGTCCATCCATCTGGCTGCTTTCGTCCATCTATTCTCTCCATTGGTTTCATGCGACGAAGCGTCTTGCTGTCAGGTCCCTCAACCAAATTTGATTCCTCAAACTGTGTCACGGAGCTTCGATTTTCAAGGTAACCAGAATTCAAAACCCAGGAACAATGAACACGGTAATGCAAATATGAAAGCCTCGCGAGCCTCCACGTTGTCGTCGCGAGAGCACCCTCCATCGACGCCAAACAGTGGGAGCTCGACTGCGGCTACGAATACAACTGCAGCGTGCATCTTTCCCTCTGCGCTGGTCTCCGAAGGCGTCGACGGCATTCTCTACAAAGGCTCTTCTTCTTCACCAGGTTCCCCCCGCAAGCCAGCGACGCATTTCCAGCGCAAGCCGCCGCATCTGGACTTTGAGCGTGAGTACAACGTCTCTAGGAGCTATCGGGATGCGCGCTCGACGCTCGACACGCTCACGAAGCGCCATCGACAGCAGCAGATCGCGCAGGAAGAGAGCTTCGACCGCGACACGAACGCGAACAAGTTCACGACCCAGTTCGTGGAGAAGCGGCTGGGAACAAATGGCGTGCCGACGCTCAACTCCATGAGCGTCATTATCGACCGACAGCGGCGAGATGCAGCACAAGCGCAAGCCAACCAGCAACACAGCCAGCAAAATGGCTCCAACCTGAACGGCAAATCCAAATCCGACAAGATCCGAGACGCGGTTCGACGCGCCTATGGCTCACAGACACTCGACCTGAAATCCCTCGAGCTGATCCATATCCCCAGTGAGGTGTACACGACCATGCTCATGCAGCTCGCGCGCATGGTCCGATGCGTCAACGTGAGTCGCAACGCACTGCGCGGGATCCCGACCGAGTTCTGTGACGCCTTCCCAGAAGCCGAAGTGCTCGTTTACAAGGAGAACGCGCTCGACCTCATTCCCGAGAGCATCGCGAGCCTCAAGTACCTCAAAAATCTGAACCTCGAGTGCAACCAGCTTGTCAAACTCCCCATGCAGCTCCCAAACTCGCTCGAAGTGCTGGTTGTGAGTCGCAACCGGCTGACACAGATTTCGAATCTCCACGAGCTCACAAAGTTGCTCGACCTCGACCTCTCGCACAACCATTTCCAAGTGCTTCCGAATGGACTGATGTTCCTCACAAAGCTGAAAAAGCTCAACTTGAACGGCAATCGCCTCGTCACGCTCGCGCTGCCGCCAAAGTTTGTCCAAGAAGTCCATGTTCATGATTCAAAAGAGCTCCTGGGCCAGGTACCTGAAGACGAAGAGCTCCTCTCTCAACTTGATCCGGAAGAAGCCAAGAAGCGGTGGCGCGTGGAAACAGATCCACAGACCAACGAGATCATTTATTTCCAAGTCGCGACGAAAAAAGTGACGCGCGTAAAGCCAAAATGCTTCCAGATCCACATCCCCAAGCTTCAGTTCAAAGAACAGGCTCAGAAGAACCAGAAGCTCCCAAGCGTTGACCAGAAAGCAACGTTGAGAGCTTTTTCTGGCGGCTGGGAGATTAAACCTAGCGAGAGGAATTCGACTGAGGTGGCCTTTGTGAACCACGTCACCAGTGAGGTTTTCACGAAAGGCATCCCGCCAGAACTGGACCGATTGGGTAACCTGAGCTACTTGCAATCGCTTTGCATCTCTGGGAACCAGCTGCTGGACTTGCCGCCATCGATTGTACGTACATCCTCATGTTTCTATGGGGAGTTGTAGTTCTTTATGGATGACACCTCGTGATTCGATTTGTTAGGGCAAATTGGTGCGACTGAAGCGATTCGAAGCCGAGCACAACAAGATCATGACACTGCCCGACACGCTGCAGGATCTCCAGGCGCTCGAAGTCGTCAAGCTCGGAATGAACGCGCTCTCGTGGCTGCCTGCGACGTTCATGAAGCTCACAAACCTCACAGAGTAAGACACGGAAGTATTGTTCCTATGCAGTTCAATCGTATGCACCTCTCACACCTAAGAATCTATCTCTTTCTCTAGTTTAGATCTCAAGCTCAACCGATTCCAGTTCCTACCTGAGAGCTTTGGCGGCCTAAGCCGCCTCCACTCGCTCGATCTGAGTGCCAATGCGCTTGAGAACCTACCAAAATCGTTTCTGAACTTGAAGAAACTCTCGATTCTCAAGCTACAGAACAACCCGCAGCTGACACACAAGCCCGGCGGGGGCCTCGAGCCCGAGACGCTGGCGAATGGCGACATTGAGCACATCATGTGGGAGCTCAAACACCAGCTACAATGCGAGCTCCGTGGTGCCCAGCCGCCTGTGCCCGAATCGATGATCGTTGGCGTCGGCGACAAGTGCTGGTCCACGAACATCCACCTGCACAAGGAGTTCTCGCAGGCGATCGCCGCAGCCACAGCCCCCTCAAATTTCACGAAGGCGCTCGATTTCCACTGGAAGAACCTCACGATCGCCCAGTTCCCACCGACTTTCTACTCGACACTGTCGGATCTTCGGGAGTTGAGGCTTTCAGGACACAATCTGGACTTTGTGCCATCAAGTTTCTCGTGCCTAAGGGGTCTTCGCGTGCTGCACCTGCGGAAAAACAAGATTCGCGCGATCGCAGACGACGTGTTTGATCTTTCCGAGAGCTCTTCGTCTTCAGAGCTCCTGGAGCTCGATCTCGAGTACAACCAGCTGGAGAACCTGCCACTTTCGATCGGCAACCTGAAGAAACTCGCGGTGTTGAAAGTGTCCAACAACCACTTGACGAGGATCCCCGACAGCATTGGGAGCCTGTCGACCGAGCTCAAAGAGGTGCATCTCGCGCACAACCGGTTCCAGCAGCCTCCCAGCGGCTTCAGCTCTCTGCTTCGTCTCGAAAAACTGGATTTGTCGTATAACCACCTTCGCAATCTCGACTCGATGGATTTTACAAACCTCTCGCAGCTCAAGAGCCTGCGTGTGAGCGTGAACCAACTGGAAACGCTGACAGAGTCGATCGGGAAGACCAAATTGCAGGATCTCTGGATCGCTGGGAACCGATTCCTGGACTTTCCTACTTCCGTTCTGGAGCTCAAGCCCACGCTCACGTGTCTGCGGATGCAGAGTAACAAGTTGTATCGCTTGCCCGTGGAGTTCGGCGAGCTTTCCATGCTCGATGATGTCCAATCGGACGGGAATCCGTTCAAATCCCCACCGCCCGAGGTTATGAACCTTGGGATCCGATACATTCGCAGCTATTTGCTCAAGCGGCAGCAGCGGATCCAAGAGATCACGGAGCTGCTGATTGCGAACCGGTTTTTATTCGATACAAGCTGCTTCCAAGAGCTCAAGGTCCGCAAGCTGCTCATACGAAGAGCTACAAGTACCAGAAGAGGCTCTGCGATTTCTCACGATGCTAACGAAGAAGGAGAAGACAATCTCAAGTTCCTCACACAGAAGCACCTCGACGCGTTCGATCGAGCGGTCGATGAGTACGTGAACGGCAATTTCTATCTGTTTGACACGCGCGGCGCGGATTTCGTGAGCGATTTGCTGCTGAAAACCCAGTTTGCGCTCGCGCAGAGGCATCGCGAGCAGGTTCTTGCGGACCTTCTGAAGCTCTGCAAGCTCATCAAGACCAAGAAATGGGCCGACAAAGTGGATTTCCGATACGATTGCGATCGTCCCTGGGGGCGCAATGGCGAAGAAGTTGGGGTGTTCATGCTCAACCCGTCGATCATTTACGAAGACCAGCGACAGGGGAACGAAGTGACAGTCCCTAGTATCATCAGCGTCATCAAGATGCGTGTGCGCCATGGTTTTGGGAATGAAGCATTCGCGCGATCGCAAGAGGACGTACGAGACGCGATCGAAAACTACGTCGGGCTCTATGGTCCCATCGGTGTGGCGCACGACAACGTCCCGTTCAAGTGCGGCTGCGAGGACTTGCTGCGGTTCAACAAGATGCATGAGCCGTGCTATCGCCCCGGATGGACGTTTTGCCAAGTGATCTACACTTCAGAGGAGGCTGAGCGTAGAGTGCAGGATGAGACAAAGATCGCCGAGGCGCTCTTGGCGCTGCGACCCCAGATCGAGACTTTTCTGAAAACAACCGAGGGCGAGAAGCGCTTCCACAAGGAAGTGCGCGAGATCAAGGACAAGCTCCGGAAAGACCTGGAAGAGCTCAGGAAGAAGCTCGAGAAGACCAAGAAGAAGTGGAAATCGCGAGCGAAAGCGCTCGAGAAAACGCTGCACGAGAAGCAAAAGCTACTGAAGAAAGGCCCGAAAGCGGCGGTGGAGGCTGTTGCTGCGAGGAGCGTCCCGAACGTGAAAGCGCGCGAAGAAGAGCACGAGGATGTGAAGAAACTGGAGGAGCGCGTGAAATTGTGGACGAAAGAATACGAGCTTGGGAAGGAGCAGCTTGGGTTTGGGTACAACGCATTCCTCGACACAGTCGTGACCAAGCTCATGGAGAAAGTGGGCATCCAGGTGAAGAACCACTTAATCCAGCAGCAGCGCGAAAAAGCGATCGAGTTCGGGTGGCGTCGACCGTGGGACGGGCGAAACGGACGAGAGTTCGAGAAATACAAGTTGCTGGTACGCCGCAAGATGCTCGACAACGGGACGATGGAGAGTGAGGACAAGCCAGTGTCGAGCGCTCCTGGTGAAGGCGGCACTGGTGGGATGGACGATGAGGACTTGAGCGACAACAGCGAAATCAGCGACGTCTCGTTTGAAGGCTACGAGGATCTCGTCCGCACCATGAACTCTCCTGGGCCAGTTCTCCCTGATAACGACGGTGATGACGGTGACGACGACGATGATGATGATGATGAACGAGAGAAAGAAGCTGATTTGGCGAACCTCGTCGTCAGTGACGTGAGCGACGACGAAACCAATGCTGATGACAAGAAAGATGAGTCCGAGGACAGTGAAATCTGATTGAGCACACAGCTTCGCTTTAATCAGACAAGCGTACGCAAACCAGCCAAACACAAACAAAATATCTATTACCAACCAAGAGTCGTTCTTTACTGACGCTGGGCGTCCTGAGGCGGCTGAGCAGTAGACTGGTCTCGCACAAATGGATGATTTCCTGGCTTCCGTGGCGCGCGCATCGCAACTCCGTCAATCATCGGGTATCGCTCCGCAAATGACGGCGTTCGAGGCGTTTTCAGCAAAGTCTGGTACACAGCATCGCGATGACCAGGTGACTCGTGCAGGTAACGGAATTGCTTGAAGATCTTCATCGCGTACTTGGCGTCAATGACAGGATCGTGGTCAGCTTCCTGTAAACAATCCCAGCATAAGGGAGTGACAAGTTTTGTTGTCAGTAATCCGTCCAGATTAACTACTATAGTAGCTCAAACAGGCGACGAAGAACATGTCAGCACATACCTGGATGTTGTGGCCCAGCAAGTACTTCGCGACGTGACGCAACGAGAAGTAGCGGTATCGGATCGTTCCGTTGAGCGACTGCATCGGGATACGGAAAAGGTCGGCAACATCGAACATTTGCTTGTAATCAACATCTTTCTCGAGTCCGAGCCATTCCAAGTCTTTCTTGATCGACTGGCCGACGATTACACTCTCCGCAGGCAAAATCTCCTTTAACTTGACCAGCGCTTCTTTCAGGCTTGGTGCACCGACCAAGTTGCTATTTCACGAGAAAAACAGCACACGATCATGGTGACTATTCCACACAAATCTTCCAGCTCCTGCATGAAATGCAAGCAATGGATCCATACCTCTCTGTGATTCCTGTGAGCTGGGTGAGGTAGCTCACAATCTCCTTGTCGGGCTTCACGTACTCGTCGAAAAAGACGTTTTCTGCTTCGTCCACCACAGCAATCCGAGCCACATCGCGATCGCTGCACGTACGAAAAACACACACACACAAAGCACAATCATGGGCATTAGTGACAACGAGTCGTGATGTTTGCAGGTACAAAAAAGACAAACAAATCCCATTCTCACTTGGTGCCTTTTCCAGTCGCCACGCATTCGACATCAATCGCGAAGAACTGCACATCACCACACAAACTGCCACAGTTAGAATACTCTTCACACACAGACAACCATATTAGCAATCGCAGATAAACAATACGTACAGGTCCTTCGATCTCGCGCGTCAGCACTGGAAGAATCTCGCTGATGACCTCGTAATTCCCCGACTTCGACGGGTTCGCTTGGATAGTTAGCGGTCGGCGTGGCGTTCCGTTGTTGTTTGCCGACGAGCTATCGTTCCCTGAAGTAGGAGAGCTGCCACTGCCGCCACCATTCGGAGCTCCCATTGGAGCAGGAATCTGCAAGTGCATGCCACCTGGCAGCGGTGGCGGCGGATCATTCAGCATCATCGGAGGCATCACAGGCGGTAACGGCATCACGCCAGGTTGCTGGTAATACATCGAGTTCGCATAGTCGATTCCCTGTTCTTCCATCCCATACGGCATCATTCCCTGCGGTGCAATATGAGCGAATGGGCACTGCGGTCCATTGCGACAACCTGTCGCCGCAGTGTAGAAACGGCATGGACGCAATCCACTCACTCCAGGATTACCGTTCGCGTACGGGTTCGACGTGCTGATGAAGATGTTGTCGATACCGGACGCAAGCGAAGACGGGTCAGCGGGGTTGTCGGAAGGCGTTGGTGGCGCCGCACCAGGCGCATATTCGTGGCGAAATGTGCACGAATCACCGCGGAAGCAGCCCTTCTGGGACTGGAAGAAGCGACACGTCGTGGAGTCCATTGGAGCACACAAGCTGGGACGAGACCGAGAGGGTTGGGGAGGGAGGAAGGAAGGAAGGAAGGAACGGCAGTGAGTCGGCGAGCTTTGGTGTCTTGTGTGGGGAGGGCAGGCGTTCGTCCGATTAGCTTTACTTTCTCTGTGCCAATCGCTCCGCTCAACAATTCTCTCCGTCGGTGCTGCTGCTGTCGCTCTTGAGCCTTTGAGTGCTGGTGCGAGGCGAGGGCGAAGCTGCGCGGTGACGTTGTGTCGATAGATGGCAAATGGCTGCGCGGTGGTTGGCGGTTCTTCTTCGCGGGAGGGACTGAGAGCACAGACGTCCTGCCCCAATTGTACAGTGCGTCGGGTTTCTTCGGTTTTGAGTGTCAGTTGGCTCCACCACTGCGAAACAGCCTGCTCAGACTGTGAAACAGACTGAATTGGTGTGTCCCACACAATGCCTGCCAAAAATCAAAGTTGACCATTTATGCCAGGATTGGTCTGGCAAATGGCCGCTACAATACTTTGTTACGCCTTTCAAAATGCGCTCCTTGCTCCGCCATTTAATTGGCTCACTTCACGTTATCGTTTATCTTACACAAGGCTGCAGCAATTGATCCAGCAGCGTCTTCACTTACCCACTGAACTTCAACTGACACGAATCCCTCTCCATTTCTGTCACCGCACACGCATCCGTAGCGCTGAGCGCCCACACACTTTAAAAGCACGCTAGCGCCTTAAGCCCTGATATCACCTGCGGCTTCCATTCAGTCGCTCATTTGGTTGGAGCTGGCTCGGATCCTTGTTCCTCTGCAGCGGCAGCACGTATACTTCGGTCCTGCTCAATGTTGCGCAGGATGTCGCGCAGCTCCTCGGACGTATAACGGCTGTTGAGCGTGCGGTACTTCTTGAGCTGGATCACGCCGATCATCTCCTGCACCATCCAGCGGCCCTTCTTGATCGCGCGCTTGATCTCGACTGCGCCCGTCAGGTCCTTGTTCTTGAAGAACGCCACCTTCACCTTCTCGCGCACGTACGCCAGCCCCAGCGGGTAGTCCCTGCCCACGTACAGGAAGCGCTTGTAGAGATCGCGCACCTTGGGGTCCATCGCTCCGTTGCTGCTTTCCCGTCGCCCCCACCTTGGTGTCTGTCTGTCTTTGACTTGCCTTCACCTGTATTCATGCCGTTCAAGTTACAAATCGATAATCTGTTTACAGAATCCAAACAAGTTGAACTTGCGACCATCACTCTGCTTAATGTTGCGCGAAGCCGACGGGAATCTGACGTTGGTCACCTTCGCGTCACCTTTTCTGGCGCGCCGCACGAGCCAATCGTTTCCAAAGTGCAAGAAAGTGCCACGTTGGAGGACAAAGCGAGGACCGAGGAGCTCAAGTCGGGCGGAAGGCGGGCCAAGGTCGGCTTGTTGAACTCTTGGGCTAACTGACTCGATGTTGCAGTCGCGGGCGACAAAGACACACGATCGCTTTGTATATTGCGACACACTTGCATGCGTTGAGCGAGCTTGCGATGCCGGTGGTGATCACCTTCTAGCATGCAAGTGCTCTTAATGATAAATAAATATGGAGCTCGCTAAACGGCTGATACCATCCTGGAGTCTCATTTGTTGTTCTTTCCTACACTATTCGTTGCTTCTTGGCGCAAATACTTCTACACTTACCCACAAATCTTTTTGCAGTTGCTGCTGTTGCTGCTGTTGCTGCTGCTCTCTCACTTGTTGCTGTTGCACTCACCCGGGCATTTTCTGCTGCGTCTACTACTGTTCATTCACTACTGGGGCTCAACAAACCACACGCCACACTACAAAAAGATCCTATTTGCTAAAGCTCTCTACACTACCTACCTATCATATCGTACTTATATCCTACCAGAAGAAGCCCGAACTCTCTTTCTCCGTCCGCACCACCAGAAGAAGGACCTCTGATCCTCTCCCTGCGCAGCCACCAGCCTCTACGACGTGCTCGCAACCAGGGACACAATTGCCGCTGTCGAGGCCGAGAGTGCTTGGACAGGAACAACCAAAGACAGCACAGCCGCTGCCGCTGGAGCTTGCGTTGGTGCTGCGACCGCTGGAGCTGGGATCTTCATCGCCATTGCTGCAGCAACTGCTGGGGTCATTGGCGACGATTCCGGAGAAGTCGTTGGCTCGGGCGAAGACATTGGAGTCACTGGAGGGGTGAACGACGAAATCGATGCTGGCGACATTTCCCCTGTTGGCGACATTGGCTCGTCATCCTTCATATCGCACATGTTCTCAAGCACGCGCACAAACCTTCCTTTGATGCGAGGACGGTCATCCGCGAGCTTCTTCCTGCAGTCGTACTTGATGCTCTTCTTCCACGTGCGGTTCTTTCTCTTCTCGTGGAACTTTTGAATGCGCAACTTCCGTGCAGCTGGGCTGTACGAACCGATCTTCTTCGCGTTCTCACCTCCCAGGAGCTGCTCGCTTGACGGAGCAGTGATGCTCAAGACCCCGAGGAACGGATCTGCAGACGAGCTGGATAGCGCGGACTTCGCTGCCGCTTGCTCTTCCTGCAGTTCTTCCGCCGTTAGTGCTCGGGCACTGACCTTGAGCTTGAGCGATGGGCTCATGGATCCTGTCGACGTTGCACTGGAGCTTCTCGCCTGAGCAAGCTTGCCCTGGTCTCGCTTGGCGAACAAACTTGCGCGCTTCTTCTTGCTGGAGCTACTCGTCGGCGACGGGATCGTAAAGTTCATCGTGTCAAAGCTCATCAAGAGCTTCTCTGCGTCCGTTGCACTGCGCTCGGGGAGTTCCATATTCACACACTCTGGTAGTTGAGAGAGAGAAGGAAGGTACCACGACAGGGTAAGAGACTTGAATGCCGATCATCAACAAGAAAAGCAAAGCGACGCCAACTAACCAAAGCTCGACGAGACCTCTGACGAGTCTTCGAACGTCAGCAGACCGCCGCGCAGAGGAGACAAGTACGACGTCGGACCAAAGCCAAAGTCGTTCACGACGTCGTAGTCGTCGCTGCCAGGCTCAAATTCCTTCGCGAGCGACATGTCGAGGTCGTCGTCGTGCACGACCCAGTCGATGTCCTGGTTCAAGCGGTCGTCGAAGTCCATGGCGCGCAGGTTGTCGTCGCTGATCCAGCCGCTGTCCATGTCGACGTCGAGCAGCGCCGCATCTTTCGTCACGACAAAGCTGTCCTTCGTGTCCTTCTTGGCGCGCTGCGCCAGCAGACCGCTGCCTTTGAGCTTGTCCTGCGGCGACAGGCACATCGACAACTTGACGTCTTCGATCGGACTCATGGGGTTCATGGCGGCGTCGAAGGATGAATAGGTAGGCGAATGCGTTGGACCAGTCGAATCAATCTATCGCAGTCGCGTACGGAGGAGCAACGCAACTTGACAGACCGAGACCGGCGGACCGACACACGCACACGAAAGATACTCACTCGCAGTCT
Organism: Globisporangium emineosum; assembly: GCA_023334195.1. NCBI lineage: Eukaryota > Oomycota > Peronosporomycetes > Pythiales > Pythiaceae > Globisporangium > Globisporangium emineosum. The sequence goes on from JAASGK010000067.1 coordinate 38,406, forward strand.
CACTCACTCCCACGCACACTCACGATACTTACGCAAGTGGCTGGAGAAGGAAGGAAGGAAGGAATGGCAGGCAGCTCGTTGGCTCGCTAATCTTCCGCGCTCTTTGCAAATGGAGAAACCGCAATGGTCCGTGCTGTGCGAGAACTCAGGCAACAACTCTCTTGCTTTGCTTGGCCGGCCAGCCGACCACCATCCTCGCGGCACAAAAAAGACTTGCAAACGCAATGCGCATTTTCACGACATACAAAAACCAGCATCAAAGATCCAAGCATACAAACCCCAAGATGACCCAACATCTTGACAAAATCGGGGCTAAAAAGAAAGTCAAAGAATGAAACACTCGGATCCAGCGAGGCTGTAAGTAAGCAGCAAATGTATTGATATAGAAAATAATAGACATTCAAATAAATAAACCAGCACCAAAATATAATCGTGAGCTCGCATTTAATCGAACATATCTACTTAAACAAGTAAACACTGCCTTATTTTTGGTCGACTAGAGTAAAATACACTTGTTTTAAACACCTGCCACGACGGCACGATTTTCTGCATATCTCAATTTCAGCCAATAATATCGCTAGATTTGTTTGTTGGGTCTGTCTCTGGCAAAGTGGTTGGATCGCGCGTACAGTTTACGCCCGCAAAGGTTGAGCGAGCTTCCCTCTGGCGTAATACTGGAGAATGTATTGCGGGCTGGCTGGCCTGCTCTCATGGCATCGTTTGGCTTTCTTGTTTGACATCTCCGCATGCTTCACTTACGAGCAATTCCAGTGACAACATTTCTGTTAGCACTTGAACGATCTCAACATGGCGGATGCTCGCTTGAGAGAGAAAAGTTCAAAGATCGGAATGGTGAGTGACTGGTTGGGAAGCCAGGTGGGCTCCGCTCACGGTGAGGGGCCCTCCCGCACGGATCCTCGGGATCCTGTACCTACAGTACGGTATCGACAGTTCTTCTGTCCCTCATGCGCAAAACTGAGGATTCTTCATTGCGCACAATAATCCTGAGATGGATGCAAACCACTTGTTTGTTGGTTGCTTGGAGAAATCTTCAAGGCCTAAGTTTGTTTGATTGTTGATGCTTTGACCTGGTGGTAGGGTGCTCAGGTGCCCAAGAGCAAGCACATATTGAGCATTAAAGACGTGTTGGTAATGGTCCTGTACGAGTGCTCATGAGAGGCCATCACTACCACCACAAAATCACAAAAGGTTCTTCCTTTTTTTAGAATCAAGAGGAAAGTGAGGAGAGACCACTGAATGCCTTGATTTGCGGAGATTTCAGCTCGCTTTTGATGGGTTCACATCCAATTTCGTGATGCGACATTGGCAACAACTTGCACGAAAAAGTTGTTGTTGTTGCTCTTTGCGCGCACAACAACGCTCGCTCAGTGCAATCACCTCTGTCGATTTTGTTCGAAAAGTTCGTCTGAGTCGTCCTCCAGGTGCGCATGACCGGAAGGACAGGGTTTTGATCCGACACACAAGAAGCGAACTGCAGCTCTTGGTTGACTTGCTCACCTGTTGGTGCTGGTGTTCTTGTTTTTGGTCGCCGATAACATTGGATTTGGTTGCTTGGTGCAGAAATGGTGTCAGCCAGCATCGGAAATGTTGGGTGCGAGGGAGTAGGGTTGTGGAAGAGGAGGGACCATGCTGACAGACCCTGCGTCACGACTCAACCTTCGAAATAGCCAATCAGCAAATTGAAATTTGTTTCTACCAGTTATAATGTAAAAAATATTTTTGAATGATTTTATTGGACAAAACAAGTGACTAACGATCCTGTGAAAATTCATTCTATCGATAGTATGCTTTATCAAAGGTAAATAGAGCTGAATGGTTATTCAGAATGAATGCGCGTAACATTCGAAATCGAACAATTCTCGCTTCGCTATTTTTGTCACTTTTAACAAAGTAATGCCAATTGAGGCAACTGCCTCTTAAAACACGTAAACATTGGGCACTGGGAAGTCAATTGACACACGAATCGCAAATGCCCACCGAATGGACAGGTGGGTGACTCTTGCAGATGGATTCTCGCGATGAGGCGCGTGCTAAAAGCCGCGCGTTTGCACTTTCACAAAGAGCCTCCTCGCGACGGGCTGCAGCAGTCACCTCCACCTCGTCCATACTCTTTGGCTCGCTACGCCCATTTGAACCTGATAGCGTCCGTCGTCCAACTGCCGTTGTTGTGAAAATTTTCACGCTCACCCAGTGGCTGTGGCCCTTTTCTTGGCAAAAAAGCACCCATGTTCTCTTTGATAAACCAAGCAAGCGTCTCCTCTGCTTGTGCTGGTTCTGTGGCTTCATTTTGAAATTCCCCATTTAATCGACGAGAGCTCTCAGCCCAACCAGGTATGTACAGTACTGTTTTGGTCACAGCACACCAGCTGCTTTTGCAGTGTTGTCGCTGGAGAGAGCGAGAGAATGCGGAGAGCCAACCGCTAACCCTCCTTCTCCATTCGCGCGCGCGCTCTCTCCCTCCATTCTTCTCCTTCTCCTGCTGTTGCTGACATCCTCGTCGCGCGTGTGTTACGCGCTTTGATATCGGATTGTGTAGGAGAGTGCTCGCGAGTGTGTTCGTGTCTGTCTGTGTGTGGTTTGCATTCCCACCTGGCAGTCGCATCTGTCCCAGCTCAAGCGTCGTCGTTCTCTACTGAGACCGTTCTTATCTTTGTGCCGTGAGCTCATTGTTCAGCGCCACTTACTGGTGCAGACAGCGCGCGCTCACGCGTCTGATTCAGTCAATCACATAGAGCGCGCGAAGAGAAAGAGAAAGAGAAAGCGGAAAACAGGAGCGTTCCGCGTCGCTTCCTTTCTTTCCGTCAAACAAGCAAAAAGCGCCGACGGCCGTTGAACTTTGAGTCAGTTCCCGCCAACCCGCTCTCTGGCAAGGAAGACGAGCCATCACGAACGGACGCACGCGCCCGACTCGACTCGATTTTCAAGTGGCTCCATCCAGTCAGCAGCAGTGAGTTTGCGAATGAAGACATCCCACATGCATCTCTCGCGCGACCGCGAGCAGACCGTCAAGATGCACCACCGCGCGATGCACCAGATCAACCAGGCGCTCGACTTGTGCCTCAACTCGACGCGCACCAAGGAGCAGTGGGCGTGTCTGCGGCGCGGCAAGCACCTCGAGATGTACGCGAAGAAGCAGCCGATGTCCATGGCGTCAATGTTCCTGCTCGGCGTGAACGAAGCCAAGTGCGGCTTCGACGAGGTCTACGACTTGTTCAGCGTCGACTCGACGGACAAGTTCCGCCTCATGATGGCGCTCATCCACGGCAAGGACTGCAAGGACGCGGGGCTCATCTCGATGCGACCTAAGACCGACCAGCTGAGCGAGTGGTCGCTCAACACACAGCACTCGGCGATCTGGTTTGCGCTGCAAAACCGCCGCAAAGCCGCGCTTGTGCGGGAGAAGTCGTTCACGTTTTTCCAGACGCTTAAGATCATCCTGCCGGAGCTTCGACCGAGCGGCATGTCCGCAGTGAACGGTGCTGGACGCCAGAGCGAAGGAGTTATGAAGAGAACCATGGCGCTGAGCTGGCTGCCGTTCCCAGAGGCCGACACGTTTGACTTTGACGACGAGACGCGAGAAGCTATCAATTTGCAGTACACCTTGATTATTGAAGAGCTCGGACGCGATCGACTGCGGGTCTCCTGCGTGACCAGCTCTTTCCACGACGGGAATGCACCAAACTCGGCATCGCGCTGGGCAGCACGCGCTGTTGCGCGCCGCTTAGTGTTCCGCTCGATCTCGAGACTCGAAGGTGCGGTGATCGCCTCGCGCATCAGCGACCAGGAATTTCTGCGGCAGCACCAGTGGGTGAAGAACGAAGAGCGCGCGTCGTGCGTCATTTGCTGGAAGCAGTTCAACGCGCTCTACCGTCGACGTCATCACTGTCGAGTGTGTGGCGAAGTGATCTGCGGTTCGTGCTCGTCACTGCGTCGCACGAACGTCGTCATGAAGAAAGACCTCCAGAAAGTGCGCGTGTGCCATCTCTGCAGCAACAAAGGCAGAGTAAAGGCTGATTCGTTCGCATCGACCACCGACACATTTCCGGGACACCACACGACAGACGAAGAGATGCCGATGGCGAAGCTGTTCCCGGGTGCTGCCGGCTCGTTTGGTCCTCGCATGCGGCGCGACAACAAGCCTCGCTTTGAAATAGAGAAGGACGAGTCGGAAGATGACGATGAAGACGATGACGACGACGAGGAGGACTACTACGAAGAAGACTACGACGGATACATCGGTCGCGGCCCAGACTCTGTCGTTGGTGTCTACTCGAGCCAGAAAGTGATCTCGATCAAGTCTTTGAACCGAAGCGACCTGAAAGTGCGATCGATGAATGCGAACCTTCATCATTTGGATCTGAAGAAAGCAGCTCCGAAAAAAGCGAACAGCGGAGGGGATGAAAGCATGAAGCAAAAACATAAAGCGGACCAAAACGACCACGCGCGCTACTCGCTCTCGTTCCTCCACCCTGCTGCACGTGCTCCGAATAATACCCGCGCGCTTCAGCCAGTTGTCGCTGATTATGGCAGCTACGAAGAATTCCCACTGGCCGCTCGAGACAGCGATTTGAGCAACCGGCGCACATCAATCGCGAGCTCAAACTTTGGACTTTTAGACCGCTACTACGTCGACGACGGCTACTTTTTGCCCAAGTTGGACTCAGCTCGCGAGCTCCAGCGTCTCAAGTTGATGAAAGTGGTGTGCTCACCAGCGTGTACGCTGATTGAGCCGATGCTGATGAAGAAGTGCTGCGAAGTGGCAGCGTCGGCGTTTGGCGTGTCGGGGGCTTTCATCGCTCGTGTCGAAGAGCATCACGTATCGATCGAGCATGCCGTCGGAGTGCCAAGATTCTTCACGTATGATCAGTTCTTCCGCCACGAGACGCTGTGCGACTTTGTGCTCGTACAGCCGCAGCACCACCCGCTTGTGATCTTGGACTGCATGGTGGACCCGCGCACACGAGAGATTCCGATGGTGCAGCAACTCGAGATGCGCTTCTTTGTTGGGGTGAGCATCTCCGTGCGAGGACTGCCAATTGGATGTCTTTGCGCGTTTGATCAAGGAAGCAGCAGCGATGATCAATTGGTTACGACACGCTACGACCTGAGTATCCTAGAAAATGCAGTGCGAAGTATCGAAGCCGAATTGGAGAAACTCGTGCAGGGGCTCGACCTTTCCTAGATTGGCTCGTCGCGTGGCTCAATGAGAATTTCGTTCACTGCGACGTACGATGGCTGGGTCACGGCGTATAGCACAGCGTTTCCGATATCTTCTGCCTTGAGAACCTCGTAGCCTGGTGTTTCATTATGTAGCGATTTTAAAAACCAATGTCAGATAAATAAAGTAACATGCCCACCTTTGAAAAGGAAACCAATTACGTTTCCCATACTGAGCGAGCTTCACGTACCTGATTCGTCGCCATAGAGTTTCATTGCCTCTTCGTCAACACCCGACGCTGCGTTCCCGTGGTTCACGAGCTCCGTCGCGACATTGCCAGGCTGTCAGATTGAACAAAGGGCAGTTAGTATGTTAGCATACCGCAACAGGAGACCAGCTTTAGGCACATAAACATGAAGAACATAGCGCCTACAAACCTGAATCGTAGTGACGCGAAGTCCTGAGCCAATGTTCTCAAGACGCAAAGCCTAAATCCCCATCGCACGATGATGTATCGGAAAAAGAAATTGTGGTGTGAGTGCATTACCACAATGATAAAACTGCGAAGAAAAAGCAATTTTGTACCTGGGAAACAGCTTCGACGAACATCTTGGACGCCGAGTAGACGCCCAAGCCAGCAAACACTTTGCGTCCGGCATCCGACGAGATGTTGACAATGTGGCCCGTCTTGCGTGCCAGCATCTTTGGCAGAACCGCCGCGATGCCGTTGAGCATACCCTTGCAGTTAATGTCGATGGTCTGTTTGGAAGATAGGGAGAGAGAGTTTGAAAACGCTACAGTTAGCAATATTTGACCACATCGCACACAAGGCACTCATGCAATACGAAACCACTCACTCGGTCCCAGCTGTCTTGATTGACGTTCTTGAGCAGCTCAAACGGCATCACACCCGCTTCATTTGCACAGCAAACACACATTCCAAGTTATTTCTCCATAACGCTGGTTGAAGTAAGATGCTGCAAAGTGTCGTACCGTTGTTGACGAGGATATCCACTGGACCAAAACTTTCTTCGGCCTTGGCAACAAGGTTTTGCAACTGTACAAGACGCACATACCCACAGAGACACAAGAAAGAGTCGTCAACAATGGGTCAACCACCGAAGAGTATGTCCCTCCGTTACAAACAACACTAGCGGGCGTACATCTTCGCGCTTGGTCACATCGGTCTGCACGATGACGACTGAGTCGCTCGACCCGCACTTGGCTGCGACGGCCGCGCGCACTTCTTCCAGCGCGCCCAGGCGACGCGCACCGAGCACCACTTTGGCGCCAGCGCACGCGAGACTGACCGCGATAGCTGGTGAGTGTGTGCATTTGCCACATCACACAGAGAAATAGAGACGTCAGTCAGCACGCGTACACACGGCAACAGCAAAGAGCTGTCACTCGTATAGGGCGGTCGTACCTGCGCCAATGCCACCGGAGGCACCCGTGATCACCGCCACTTTCCCGCTCAGCTTGTCGGAACTCATGCTCATCTTTCTGTTGTTTCGAAAATGATACGCTTCAAAAGCCACCCCACGTTTGAAATTCCAATTATGTGGTCCACACTCAAAAATGGGACGCTCTTTTGGCTCACAGTCAAAATCAGCCACAAAACAGGATAAAGAGCGCAAAAATGACCAGCAGCAGCGCAATGCGAGCCATCGCGAGCGTGGTGATCCGCAGCTCCGCTGGCCGCAAGCGACTCGCTAGTGGAGTTCCTCGTCTGCACGTGGGTCAGCACTTGGTGATGCGCATGCCGAGTCCGCGCTTCTACTCGCGGGACGACAACCAAGCGCCACCGACGAAGAACCCGTTCGAGATTCAGTTCCACCCAGACGATGAGGACGCGATTTTCAAGCGCAAGAGCACCGCCAGATCGAGTAACGCATTGACGCCGCGCGAGGCGGAGATCCGAGATGATATCCAGTTGCTCCACGCAGGTGAGATGCCAGCTAAACGTGGATTGTGGGGGGGTCTTCTTGATGTCAAATGATTGAAAGTCACTCATTGTGTTTGTGTTTCAATCTGTGTTTCTTAATGGCATTGTCGATAGAGATGGCGGGGGTTTTCGGAGAAGAGCTGAAAGAATACGACAGCAACAGCAGCAGCTCCAGCAGCGAGGATCTCATGCCAAAAGAGCCGCAGGCAACGCAGAGAGAGTCGCCAGTAGCAGAGAGATCGCTCGACCCTTCCCATCCAAGCTCCGCGTTCAGCCTCCAAAGCGGTCAATCGACTTCTCACATCACAAGACCAGCAGATCGTACGCCTACGAGAACCTCAATTCCAGAACGATCGAGTTTTCAAGTGCAAGGAACTTTCGACAAGTCGCACATTCTGGTTCTTCAAGGCCCGTGCAGCTATGTGCGAAATATGGCGGTCGGGTGAGTCATTGCCGTGAGTTTGGTACAAAGACTGCAAGGCATATTAACTAACTAATGTACCCAATGTCACCTTGCTTCTGTGCATGTAACAGCTCCAACAAGCCAAAGCACCAGCAACTGGGCGCCATCCACCGTGCTGCGGCTGAACTCGGCGCGACCGTGACGTGTTGCGATTCCAACCACGAAGGAGAGATCCTCGACTGGCTGCTGGGCGCAGAACCGACAAGCACGGTCGTACTGTGCTGGAATGGTAATTAATGCTCGCATGTTTATCACGTGGCGAATTTCCACAATCAACTACTATATTGGTGTCCAAAATTTAATTTTAGGCGTTTTATTGTTTTGTTGTTTGTATGACAAAATAGCGCGATTGTCCGAGTCGCCCATGGTCGTCCGCGCATTGGAGCTTCTGCACAGCTACGAGGTCAGCGTCATCGTCGTCAGTCCACTCGGCGTCGACCATGGTCCGCTGCCAGCGTCTGTGCACGGAGTCATCTCAGGTACGTTTGCTAGTGCTCTGCAATTCGATATATCTGTAAGGCATACACTCACTCACACGCTCTTCGTGCTTATAAAAAACTCTGTAGGTTTGGACCCGAATACCGTGGAGATCGCGCTCCAAGCCGCCACGGCGTTGAACAACGCGTGATGCGCATGGCTGACTTCACACAAGCTCTCACATTCACGCGGAGTGGTGGTGAATGCAGACAACTTCTCAAATATTCAGCCAGCTGGTCACTATCATATCCCCATGTGGTGTGCATAATAGAGGTGACGTCCACGATGTAATGTGGAGATGCGTCCATCTATCTGTGAGCCCGCACAGAACATGCTTTGTTGGTGCTTTCTTGTTTGACATTCCGACAGTGTTCACGACGGAGTTTGCGATTTCACTTTGTGTTTGTATGTGGATCCACTGGAGGCGAACACTTGTCACACAAACCCAACCAGCGACGTTTCAAGATTCGATTCATTACATCAGCAATTGATTTGATGGCCCAAATCCTAGAGACAAGACCCCCAAACTTTTCTATTTCTATTCTATCCAAGGCTGGCGTGTCGATTCGCGCGGCGGCAAAAAAGAGTCAGTCAGTGGCTGGCTCTGACCTCTCGCTGTGGCTTGATTGGATCCTCAAAGGGTGCGGTCCTGCTCTTCAGAACAGAGGACGGCGCGTTTGTGGCCACACAAAACTGCAACCAGGGACAGCGAGCCAATCGCTGGGCGCCATTGGCGGATTCGAGGTTTTTTCGCATTCGTCCCCACGAACCCAAATCCACTTGGTTTTTGTAAGGAGGCGGCAACTTTGCGAGGTTTTTTGTCTGGATCAGGGGGGTTTGGGGTGGTGGAAGTGAGCCAAAAAGCGAAAGTTGAGTGTCTCGTTGTTTGTTCTTGTTGTTGTGTGTGGGACCCCAACGACAAACGTCGCGCCATTCGCACAAGCTCAACCACAGACTCACCACCCGCCGCGAAGAAGAAGACGACGAGCCATGCTGCTGTCGCGCAAGAGAGGCCGCGAGATGCTGGCGGAGACGCCCAGCACTAATGCGGCGCTGCACCACCACCACCACCACCACCACAGCCACATTGACGAGAAGTGGTTCCTGAGAGACCTGCTGGACGCCACCGCGCACACGCAGCACGAGGAGCAGCGTGCGCGCGCGCGGCGCCAGGTGGTCGAGTTCCTACACAGACACAACCGCATCCCCGAGCATGCACCGACTGCGATGGTGAACGACGCGCGTGACAACTCGCTGCAGGTATGGAAGACGTAGATTTGTGCGGATTAAACCATTCTTGTGTGTGTGGTGCTAACGAAATCGTTGGGTTGTGTTGATTGACAGATGTCGCGCGCGCGGATGAGCTCCCAAGAGCTCTTTTTGAGCGTGGTGCTCGAGTGGCAGCGCGCAGAGGTGGAAGCGCAGTATGCACAGCCGCATGAGCGAGAGGACGTCCACGCTTCGCAGGACACTGCAGCTTCAACGGGTGGACGTGGTAATGGCTACTATTCGTCTGCATCGTCGTCGTCATCTGAATCGTCAGAATTGGCTTCTGCATCGGATGCATCGTCGGATTCGGAGCTGGAAGACATTCAAGCGAGTCACAGCAAAACGCAGCGCCAATCCCATGGTGTTGAAGAAGTCAGCCCCACCAGGTTGGTTTTCGCTTGCGCTTTAAAGCTTTGCCAACAATGTACCCAACTTGGATCATTAGCTCTAACTTTACTGTGTGTGATGTTGTTATGTAACCCAGTGTCCACAACGTTCCACGGCAGCTCACGCCTCTGAGCCTCGACTACATCGTATCTCCCAACATGAAGATGATCGGCATCTACTCGCCTCGCTCGCGGCAAGAGCTCCTGCGCAAGTACATGACGAAGCGCGCGAAGCGCTTGTCGCAGAACAAAGTACGCTACCGCGTGCGGAAGACGCTGGCGAATGCGCGTCCTCGAGTGAAAGGCCGGTTCGTTAAGACCGAGCAGCCGCTCACGGCCGCACTTGCTGAGTCCATGGGCGGTGCTCCGCCGTCCGCGCACGAATAGATTGAGAAGGCTTGCAAGGCCGCTGCTGTTGGCAGTGAGAGGGTGTCCAAGCAAGTTGTCGCCATTTTCTTCTTCTTTGCAACCATTCGACCGCAAGCATCAAGTGGGAGGAGCCCATAGCATGCATGCATCAACCTCAACAGCACACACAGCCCCGTGTCGAGAGACCAACACCGCCTCCTATATATTGTTTTTGTAATTTAAGAACTTTTTTCAAATAGACTACTTTCATCATCACTTGCTCCCTTTCCAAGCAACGAAGCGCATTCGTTACTGATCCCCAACAGCAGCAGCACGCGTGGGAGCATGAGGATCTTCAAGCTGTCTCCTGGTTTCGCTCAGACCTCTTTAGAGCTGGGGCGATTTTTTTAAATGAGATTTCAAAAACGGACGTGGGTCTGTGGTGTTGCAGGATGTGTTTGTGGAGGGAGACAAAGGAGCACTCGGGTGCAGTTGTATGTATATTCAAGTTGCGGAGCGGCGGAGGAAGAGTCTTTGACGACCCATGTCTCGCCAACCAAGCATGCACGTGAAAAGCAACACACTGCATCACACATTACGCTCTGTCCAATGTGCTGCAGCTCTTGCCCAAAAGTTCGCTTCCGGGTTCGTCTAACTAAGAGAGACATCGCCCACTGCATGCGGTTTGGATATGATATGTGTTTTACTGTACTAAAGAGCTGTCTTGTGCAAACGTTGCGAGTTTCCACGTTCTCCCATACAAAAAAACAATTTTGGCATGCAGCCAAAATTTACCTCATGAGCATACTGAAACCTATATAAAATGAGTGATGGTTAAGGAGTGATGTGACTGTTTACTGTCGGAGGATCATGTTCTGCTCACACATTTCAACCTGGCGCCTCCCAAATGTGTGCTATTGCTATAGGGAGCTTTGTCTATCATTCCTGTAATAGGGTGACCTCCTGCGTGTGATACTTCTCGTTGTCGGAGACGACGCCCACTTCCTGCATGTGCGTGTTTACTTCACAACCAATTACAGTTCAAAGCCCTATATTAATAATAGGAAGGAGGGAGGAAAAAGTTCGACTTGGCTTTTCAATGAACAGATACATCTCACTGAGTACCACAATTACCAAGACAAGTCGTCAATCAGGCTCTCGTTAAGATTTCCACCTTACCAGGACTTCAAAACAATCAATCACGATTTCAATAATCGACAATCAATAAAGTGGAACAATTGATTGGGACAGGATTTAAATTGCAATAAATTTAGTGGAATAATCAATTGGATTCGAAAAATCGCCAACAATCAATAAACAATTGTCCGAAGCCCTGCGCCTTAGAGACCGTAAATCAACCCGACAACTTCATCATTGCCACACGCTCTATCCTTCTCATAGGGAATACCGATAGTTAAGCTGTCAACTTCATTACGTATCACTCTAAGTTCCTATTACTTACAGTCCGCGACAATGGTCCGTGAACAAGGTCGATTTTTCGCCAATCGAAATCAATTTTTCGTCTTTTTTGACGTGATAAAGACAAAATTGTAGCCAATAAAGAGGTTAATACGTTACCGAAGCAACGAAGAAGAAACTCCCTCTACGGCCATCGCAATAGAAAATATCGTTTTTGGGTGGGCGACACAAATCGTGAACATAAATTACCGCTGCGGGAAGATTAACCTACACCACTCATTTTCACTTCTCCCGCAATGGGGATCAGTTTTTTATGATCTCCTGCCACTCTACAACCAGCCATACCACGCGCACCTCGAGGGTAATGGCCGAAGGCTCGGAACTCACGGC
>JAASGK010000068.1:0-49844 GCA_023334195.1 Globisporangium emineosum
ACTACGCGGTACTGGTGGAAGACATCAAGGACAAGATGGACATTGACGTGCCCGTGATCGGCTTCGGCGGTTCGTACGGCGGCATGCTCGGCACGTGGTTCCGCACCAAGTACCCGCACATCGTGGATGGCGTTATCGCCGGCTCGGCGCCCGTGCTAGCGTTCCTCGGCGACAAGGAGCACCCCGTGGACTCGGAAGGCTTCCAGCGCGTGGTCACGTTCGACATGTCGGAGGAAGCCGGCTCGGCGCCAAACTGCGTCCCGAACGTGCGCAAGTCGATGAAGACGTTCCTCGAGCTCGGCAAAACTGAGGCTGGCCGTAAGGAGGTCGCCACACTCTTCAACCTGTGCGACCCTGACGGACTCGCCAACGAGGAAGATGTCGAAGGTCTCGTCGCGTCGGCGCTCGGTGCCTACGGCAACTTGGCGATGGGTAACTACCCGTACCCGTCGCCGTACATCACCTCCGGGGAGAGCTTCCTGCCAGCTTATCCAGTGCGAGCAGCCTGCGAGCACATGAAGGCCGACTTTGCGGACGACGACTACGCGGGTTTGCTCACGGCGTTCCGCGACAGTGTCGGCGTGTTCTACAACAGCACGGGCAAGGAGAAGTGCTACTTCCCCACCGAGTCGCCGGCGAACAACACGGACATCGACATCAAGGGCAACTTCTGGGGCTACCTCGAGTGCTCGGAGCTTTACATGCCCATGGGCAGCGACGGGATCCACGACGTGTTCCCAGCTCAGCCGGCGAACGCGACGGTCGACGATGCCGCCTGCTTTGAAATCTGGGGCGTGCACCTCCGCCCTCGCTACGCCAACATGGAGTACGGCGGCGTGAAGGCGCTGCGAGCGGCGAGCAACATCGTGTTCAGCAACGGCAACTACGACCCGTGGTCGGCCACGGGCGTGCTCGAGACGCTCTCGGACTCGGTCGTGTTCGTGCCGATCGAGGGCGGCGCGCACCACTTGGACCTCTTCTTCACGCACCCGCTGGACCCGCCGGCTGTGACCGAAGCCCGTGAGATCGAGAAGCAGCACATCAAGAAGTGGGTCGACGAGTTCTACGCCAACAAGAAGAAGAACTAGAGGGGGGTTTTGTTCTGTCGAAGTGTCGTTCGTAGGATGTTGGTAAATATCAGTTTGTGCTTGGGGCCAATTCTCTTCTCGCTAGTTACACGGTGCTGCCTTTCTTCTTTCAAAACTTGAGGATCCAGGCGTGGGTGGGTGTCCTTCTCAGGTAAACGATATTCTCTCAAGGATTTCCTCCTTTTCTCTTTTTTTCAAAAACTTCGACCGTCGGCAAACTCGCGCCGACTCTTGCTGACTGCGTGGACAGCGGGGGCTTTCTCAGTTCCGCCTGCACCTCGTATTGTGCTGTGTGACGTCCGCGGCGGCACATAGATGCCATGCGGCGTGAGGTCCAACGCCATGCCCATGCCCCCGCCGGCTAGTTTCTTGCTCTGATGGTGGTGCTGCTGGCTGCTATTGCTATTGGTACTATTGCTGTTGAATTTCTTGGGCGAGTAGAGATCGTTGGACGTCTGCAAATTGCTGTTGCCACCACCGCCTTGCCGAGTCGCATTGCTCTTGTTGTGCCCTGCTCCACTCGTTCGCTTGTGACTGCTGGTCGTTGGCGGCTGCGCCAAGTACGGATTCCGCATGTACGATGTGGGCGGCGGCTTGGGCGGCGGAGCGCCGCCTATGGATCCGCTCGCAAACGAGTACGGGTGGACAGCTCCATTGCTGGTCGGGATGCTGCGTCCACCTCCGTGGGACGTCATGGACTGTCGCATATTTGCGTGTTGATTGATGAAGTCCATGTGGTCTGCTGGTACCGCCAGCTCCATCATCCCACTCGGCTGGTTTTCGGCGATCGGCGGTACACCCAGCTGTTTCTTTGGATAGGCTGCTCCGTACGGACTCGTGTCGCCGCTGGAGGTAGAACTCGTGCTCGACGAGTTGGACATGGCGCCATGCAGAGTCGGGAGGTGGTATCCTCCACCTCCAGAGCTCCCATTGAGTGGTTGAGATCCACTGACGCCTTTCTTGCTGTTGATATTCGACTGGTACTGCAAGCTTTGAGACGCCATCATGGACTTGAAGGTTGGCTTGAGCACATTCTTTGGCTGTTCATACATCACTGGGTCGTCGTACGCCGATGCCGAAGACTTGATCGACATAGTCGGTGATGGTAGCGAGGAGTTGCCACCATTGCCATTTCCATTGGTTCCACCGCGAGAGGATTTCCGATTCCGCTTCTTGCGGATCGCCGCCGAGTCGTTTAGGTCCCTTGCGATCGCGTCCTGGAGCTCAGCCTCAAAGACGTCGCCCTGATTCTCGAAGAACGGATGCTTGAGCAGCTCGGCGCATGTCCATCGATCCAGCGGCTCGTCCTGGATCGTCTGGTGCAGGAAGTCGACCGAGTGTTTGTCCAGCTGAGGGAACCGCGTGTGCAGCGGCTCGAGTTCAGTTGAATGTGGCAGTTTGACGCCCACGTAGAGCGAGTTCTTCCGGAAGAGCTCCTGCTGTCGTGCTGTAATTCTGCCAAGGCATTTGATGATGTGATAGAGCTGGTCGATGTCCGAGTCGCCTGGAAACAAAGGCAGGCCTGTCGTGATCTCGGCAAACATGCACCCGATGGACCACACGTCAACAGCTTTCCCGTACGACACGTCGCCAACGAGCAGCTCCGGGGCGCGGTACCAACGCGTTGACACGTACTCTGTATATTTTGCGCCGGGCGCAGCGAGCGGCCGCGCAAACCCAAAGTCGCAGAGCTTTAGGACGCCGTTGCGTGACACGAGCAAGTTCTCCGGCTTGATGTCCCTGTGGATAATGTTATGTTGGTGGCAGAAGTGAATCGCGCGCACGAGCTGCCACATGAGCCGTTTAATGGCGGCCGGGTCGAGGCCCTCGGGATTCTTCTCAATCTCTTCGAGGATCGTCTTTTCCACGAACTCAAACACCAGAAAGAGCTTGCCCTTGACCCTGAACACCTCGAGCAGGCTCACAATATTCTCGTGTTTGAGTTGCTTGAGGATCTTGATCTCGCGCAGCGCCGTCTTCTTGACTTGTTCGTCGTCGTCCGACTCCTTGAACTTCTTGATCGCCACGATTTGACCTGTAGCCTTGTGCCTACACTTGAGCACCACGCCGTACGTTCTAACTCACACAGAAGGCGAGGATTAATCGAGTGAGTGTGATGATCAAAGCGTCGAATGAAGTGCACGCGGTAGATCCACTCACCCTTCGCCGATTGTGCCGAGACTCTCGTAGTTCTCCATCGGGGATGCGCGCTCGATGGCGCCGTCGTGTCGCTATCCTTCGTGTCGAATTGCTCGACACAGACGCTTGCTTTAACGTGCAGCCTTGAGCGTCCGTCGCCTGTATGATCTCCACCACGTCCACAGCGGCGGCGGCGGTGGTGAGAATCACTACACACAGCACGAAGAGCGAAGAGCGAAGAGCGAAGAGCAAAGCGACGTAAATAGCTCGTTGCCACACGCACACGCAGAGCAAATCGATCGTTTCACGCAGGTTGGCAGTCACCTCGAGGTCTAAAATTACCGACACTGACGGTGAGCTCACACGCTGCAATCATTGCGCGCGCTGCGCCGAGAGCGTTGATGGCCTTGCAGTCTCATTAACTCATTACCTGGTGGCGCTGTGGGCCCTTGGCGTACTTCGCAAGCTGCGCAATCCGCGGTGTCAAGCAAGAGCTCATCTGGAGCTCTCCATTTCGTCGAAAGCTCATTTGGAGCTCTTCATGCTGTGTGTCCTTTCGCGTCCAAAGTGCAATCCGCACTTAATCAGAAACCCAGCGTACCTACCAAACTAGCTTGGTGTTTGTAAGGTGGGTACTTAAAATTCGCACTTTGAAGGGCTCATCATGTAAATTTTGCCGCGATCTTTCCCACGACCTTTTGGCGCCGAGCTCCGAAATGGCGCGCATTCGCCACCACACGAGCTCTCAATTGCTGATTTCTTGGCTGTGGGGAGATCCGAATGGTGCGTCAAGAGCAACAAGATGAACCACTAGCTGACGGGGAGGAGGTGCGTGAGCGGGACCTCGTGGAGGCGTATCTCAACGAGCACGCGCTCGAGCCGTCGCTGAACGATGCGATCAACCAGGTGGTCGCCGATCGCCCTGAAGACCCGTTCCTCGTGCTCTCAACGCTGCTCTACGCCAAGGCGACAGCAAAGCGCGGCATCTTCCATATCGACGTGCGCGAGGTCCTCGATGGCAATGGAAGCCCGACGGTGCTCGTGCGGCTGCACACTGGCAAAGGTGTTTTTGACGCGTCCTGTTCGAGCGAAACAAAAGGGCTGCCAGACAAGCTGGATCCACGAGAAGATCCGACCGAATCGGCTGTACCACTGGCGAAGCAGCGGTTTAGTGGACGCGGTTATAGAAAACGGGCCGAGCGAGCAGCGCAGATACTTGCAGAGAGGCTAGTGAACCTCGAGCCAACCGACCAACAAACCATCGATTCGATCCTCGTCGTGCTGGAGCCGGAGATTGGTCGCAACATCTGCCATGCCGTATCTGTCGCAGTGTGCAAAGCTGGCGCGAAATACGCGGAGCTGCCGCTGATAGAGTACATCGCAAAGCTCCACGACATGCCAGTGGAGAGCCTCTGCATCCCAATGCCACTATTTAGTGTGATCAACGCTGGCAAGTACGCTTCGAACAAGCTCTTCGCGCAGGAAATCTTCATTGTCCCAACAAGCGCTGTGAGTTTTGCAGACGCGTATCAGATCGGCGCCGAATTCACACAAGCACTAAGAGACCAGCTCGAGACGCGCGGCGTTGGGTTCACGAACATTGGCGTGTTTGGTGGGTTCGCGCCACAGCTACAAACGCTCGCAGAGATGTTTCAGATTATGCGAACGGCTTTCGATGAAACACGAAGCAAACTGGAGTATGGAAGCGCGATTGCCACAGCGAGCGTGTCACCGCTCCGCGTCGAGTTTGGTGTGGACTTTGCAGCGTCCGAGTTTGTGCTTCCGCCACCAGCGTCTTCAGCTTCTGGTGACGATTTTGCGAGAAGTAGCTCCACAAGATCACTCCTGCCAACTGATGTTGAAGGAGACGAAGCAAGAACAGCTTTCTCGTACAATACAGACAAGTGGGTACTTGGGTCGACGGGAACTTTAAAGACCAGCGAAGAGATGCTCGACATTATCCGGAGCGCGATCAAAGAGCTCGATATCTCTGCGGTCGTCGATCCATTCGACAAAGAGGACATCAAGACGTTTGCAGCTCTACAGAGCGGAGAGCACGACAACGACTCGAGCATTAATGAGAATGGGGGTGATGCAGAAGCGGAATCTCCCTCACTCAGTGGTCAAAGGAACCTCGGTGGGGATCCAAATTGCCGCGTGCAGATCGTCGGGAAGACGCTCTTCCAGTACCAGGGGCTCGAGAATGTCCACGAAGAGCGCGCGTGCAATACAATCTTACTGCATCTGCACCAATTTCCAACGATCTCGAGGGCTCTTGAGGCACTCACAGATGTCAGGAGGCTCGGTCTTGCTGTGATCCTTGGCACTGTCGCTGGGCAGAGCTCGGATGCAGGGTTTCTCGCTGCGTTTGCGATCGGAGCGGGCATCGGGCAGGTCAAATTCGGCGGATTGTCGGGCTCGGATGCCATTGAGCGGTACAATCAGCTGCTCGTGACCAGCGAAGACCTGTTTGCACCAGGCTTTGTCGCTGATGCGTATCGCCGATAGAGATATGCTGGCGAAGGGGAGGTGGAACTCGAACGCTACATGTTGTAAAGGCAAAACGGTTATTATTTAAACATGTGTACATCTTACAGACTGGATTGGGCAGTGAGCATCTCAATCTTCTTCTTCGTCTTGCAATGACTCTTCCAAATCAAATGATTCCTCCAGATACTCTTCTTCGTCGTCTTCTTCGCCATCATCGTTCTCACGCTCCAGATGCTGAAGCTGCTGCTCAATTTCGCTTTCCACAGCAATAGCAGTCGCACTCATCTGCTGCGACAGCATCGAAGGAATCGCGTCTGTTGCCACGCGGTCAGCGAGGTTGCTGCCGCTGAAAATCGGAATACGAGTCGAGGACGCGCTGGGAGACGAACTTGCCGAGTTGGATTGGTCAAACTCTCCACGACTCGAGAAACTCCCGGTCCGTAATGGAGACGGCTTCTCTTCATCTCTTTCATTGTCAATGTCACCATCGTCGTCATCGTCTTCATCATGATGCGCAAAATCGGTCGGGCGACGTCGCTGCTGCTGAATTGTGTCGACAATGTCGACTGGCTTCAAACTTTCGCTTGCGTGTGGGCGTGGTTGTTGTAGATGGTCTCGCTCTTCCATCAACGCTTCAATGAACTCTTCGCCGAATTCATCGTCATCAGATTCGCTGGCATCCTGGCGGTTCAACACTGCTTGGTTCGGTTGCTTGCTCAACTGCTGGTGTTGTTTCATCGAAGTCTGTTCAAGGAGAAGTCGTTCCACCTCGTCTATATCATCGTCGTCTTCTTCAAGAGAACCTCGTCGATTGAGGCCAAAACCGCCGAGCGATTTGCTGCCCAATCCTAAAGGCGCGCGGGTGTGTTGCTGCGCGTCGCGTGCATTTGTCGACGAGCCTGTGAGATGTGACGACACCTTTTCATCGTCGTCGCTTTCGCTGCTATCAGATATCGCGCCATCCTCTTCAAAACGACGCCTTGAACCTCCGTGCTGCTCGTGTGCTGCTGTGTCCAAAGTCTTCAGCGTTCGTTCATCGAATGAGCTGTCCATTGATGCGCTAGCAGTGGGGTTTCTTGTTGAAGCAGCATCGAAACTCGATTCTTGTAACGAACCATCAAGTGATTCTTCTTCCTTGTCGTCTTCCAAGCCATCGTCACTATGACCTTCGCTGAGCTTCTGGTTGTGATTCACGTCCAGCTTTTGTGATACTGCAGTCGCATTGGCGCCACTGAAGCTGCTCTGTTCATAAGTTTGCATCGGCTCTTCAATTGACGCTTCACCGAACTCATCGGTGTCTTCGTCGCGTTCAACACCAAGACTCTGGTGCTCAGTCCGAGTAGCAGTTTCGATTGGATGCGAGCCAATTAGTCGGGTCGACTGCTGCTTCGTGGAAGTTTGCTCGAGAAGAAGTCGCTCAACATCGTCCATGTCGTCATCTTCTTCTTCGAGCGACACTCGTCGTCCCAAACCAAATCCGATCTGCTTTCTGTTCACAGCTTCTTCTGCTTGCATGCTGTGGGAGCTTCCTTTCAGATCCGGTTCACGATCAACATAGTGTGTACTGAACTCGTCATCGTCGCTCTCCTCACCACCACTAGCTGAATCGGTTCTTCTGAGATCTGCTGGGACTTCCTGTCGAGCTTCAACTTGCGCAATAGCATCCTTCCCACCAGCGGAGTTACTTGGTAGCTCATCCAGTGATTCCTCGTCGAACGAGTTGTCAGCTGACTCGCTGTGTCTATCGATTGGTAGCCGATTCACTTGGCTGAGGTGATCTCTCTTCACTCTATGCGAGCCGTCAAACGATTCATCGTGGTCGTCTCGTGCACTGAAGTCTAGCTCGTGCTCTTCAAAGTCATCAGTGTCTTCTAGTCCATGTTTATAGGCTAGAGAAGACTCGGCAGTAAACTCGTCTTCGTTTTCGTCCTCAGAGTCGCCCTTCTTTCCAAACTTGGCACTTGGTTGAATCGATGAGATCGGTTTACTCGCTCTAGTGAGGCTCTGCTCCATCATCAATCGCTCCACTTCGTCCATGTCTTCGTCATCATCAAAATTTCGACTAGTCGCGCTCAGAGCCTTCTTTAAAGTATCGAGTGGGGCAAGCTGGGACGAATGAAGCTTGACTGGCGCAGCAGGGAGGCTTGATTCCATTCGGCGCGAACCAAACTCAAACTCGTCCTCATCGGAGTTTTCCTCTTCATCGGTGCGACTGTTGTTAGGCTTGTGCGTATGTTGGTCAATCGTGTCGTGCTCGGCTTCGTCTTCTGAATGCGTTGAATTTGTCGAATTCTCCACCTTGATCGGTCTGTCAGCCGACAACGTTTGACCACCATCAACAGAGTCTTCTTCAACAGCAATACCATCGTGTCCAACGGCGCTCTCACTATCACTTTCGCTGTTGTCAGAGATCGCACCGCCATCGGAATGACGCGCTGAGTCTTCCTGGGCTGTTTCCAAAGGCGCCAATATTTGTTCATCGAATGAGCTCTCCATTGACGCAGGATCAATGGCTGTTCTTGCTGAAGTAGAGTCACGACTAGAACATTCGTGTGAAGCCTCAAGCGATTCTTCGTGATCGTCTTCCGAATTATCATAGCTCTCACCGAGTTCGTGGCGCGAATCCGCAATTCGAGTCATTCCCTTTGATTCTGGCGGAGTGTCGTTCCTCGATATGGAGTGTAGATCGCCGCCAATCGTTTCATCTTCACCTGGTAAAGTCACCTGAGATCTTGGCTCAGCATCGCGTTGGAGGGCAACATGGCTTCCCTCGTCGTCAGCACTGGCATCAAAAGAGTGTTCTTCTTCTTCTTCGTCAGACTCCGAGTCAATTAAGTCATCCCCGCTCTGTTCCTCGACATCTTCTTCTTCTTGGCGGCGGCTGCTTGTTCCGGACGCACTACTAGAGAGAGCACTCGGTCTCTGAGAGGCAAATCCGGACTGCTCTCGCATTAGTTGTTCCACTTCATCCAGGTCGTCGTCCTCAACTTGAGATCTGCTGAACGACATGTGCTTCAAAAGAGCGCTTCGACCGCTGAGAGAGCCACTCGCCACTGGTGGAATACTTGAGTCGTTCGCGATGTCCTGTGAGTTTTTTTTACCATAACCAACGTTGCCGACAATACTCGCACTGGGAACCTGATCAAAAGAACGTTCAGATTGGTCTTCATCGACAGAATCCTCGTTGTCAGATTCGTCGTGTTCCTCAACAGTGCTCTCGCCCACTCGATTGTCGAGACCATTCTTCATCGTCTCATCACCGCGCGAAGTGTCGATATTCAACCCTCTGGTTTCAATGTCACTTCCGTCATTTTCATGCGAATCATCAAGCTTGAGCTCCCCCGATAGTTGAGTAGGTTCGTCTTCGAGAGATTCGTCCATTAAGTCTTCGTCGTCAATGGCACGTGAATCTTCTCGGTGATCGGCGTCTTGAAGAGTCTTGTTCATATAAGGAGACTGCATGCTTCCATCTGTGCGGAGGTCTTCCTTCGATAAATTGTGAGTGTCTTGCTCCACATCGAACTCTTCCCCGCGTGAAGCCAATCTGTTCGATGGAGCTGTCTCCTCATCATCAAATGACGATTCCGCAATATCAGCTCGTTTAATTTCAGCCGACTCATCAAGTTCGTCTTCTTCGTCAGCTGATCCGGCAAGTCGTCCTTCTTCACCGTATCGTTTCAGATCACTGTGCTGATCAGTTTCTTGTGATTCAGCGAGAAGCACCCGCTCTATCTCGTCCATGTCGTCGTCTTCGTCACTTTCTTCTTCTTCCATGCGGTACGTGGGTCGACTTGAGACATACGCTTCGGCACGTTCGTGACTGAAACTTTCAGTTCCCGTATTCAGCGATGTGGATTCTGCACTCGATGCAGTTTGTCCTCTTTGGAAGCTCTCAAACTCAGACAAATTTTCTTCGTCACTTTCATGCGAATCAAAGGAGGCGTCATGGAAACTGGCATCCCGCGCGATGCCCTCGTCTTGCACGACGTGCTCCTGCTCTGATTCGCTCGCTTCCGTGTCTTCTTCGTCCATGTCGCTGTCGTGCTCTGTGTCGACACGATGGAAGCCTTGGTCGCGATCTTCATTGCTTGCATACTGCAGTCGACCCTGTCTTGAAGGTAGTGGTAGAGCACAGTCAGCCGAACTCGCTTGATTGTCGAAACCTTCACGCTCCAAGCTCTTCTCCTCTTGAGATCGCTTCACACTCTCCACACCAGAATCGATATCAGCGCTTGCCGGCTCATGGGAATGATCTTCGAGGTCAGCGCTTTCGTCGCCTTCAGATTGTTCAGCTAAGTCGTCGTGCTCATCAAATTCAGACTTCGACTTTTCTTCCGAGAGGATACGAAAATCGCGGGTATCAGCACGCTCCTCAAGCTCTGAGTATGGTTTCTCATCTCGGCTCTCTTCAAGTTCTTCTTCAGAATCAATGTCACAATCTTCCTCATCTTCTTCAAAATCAACTTGAGCTTCCTTCTTGCCGCCAGCTGAGACATCATGAGTACGGACGTGCTCCTGAAAATCTGAACTTGCAGATTGGACTGCTTCAGAATTGCTGGTGTGGGATGGCATCAAGCTTGACTCTGTGCTGGGTTCCTGGGTTGAAGAGCTGGTGACTGTCAATCGGTCGTCAGCATGATGAGTTGCATCATGAGGACTATCAAAAGAGTGCTCAGCGTCACTTTCGTCGTCTTCGTCCATTTCTCCATGCAAGCCATCACCAACAACACCGAGCCCGACGCTCGCCTCGTCAATATCACTTTCAGATGCATTGTCAGAGTGGAGTGGATCAGTCATCGATGGCAAGTCCGTGTTGTCGTTATGACGAATGCGTTCCTTTTCGCCATCAGAACCAGATGCCGGGTGCGAAGAGGCATCAGCGTCATCAGCAGACTGTTGTCTCAAACGGCTCGTCGAACTTTTCGACACATCAGCAG
The DNA here is from genome assembly GCA_023334195.1 of Globisporangium emineosum. Classification (NCBI taxonomy): domain Eukaryota; phylum Oomycota; class Peronosporomycetes; order Pythiales; family Pythiaceae; genus Globisporangium; species Globisporangium emineosum. Next base: position 10,655 of record JAASGK010000068.1, read on the forward strand.
TTACAAAGTTGCCGCTCGCGCTCGCATCTTCGTGGGACTCATCGAGTTCATCATCTGCACGCGAGTTCACCTCACTGTCATCTCTCGATTCTAAGCCGAGTGAAGACGTCATGCGTTCAGAATGACGAGATAGGCTTGGAACGAAAGCTGCCGATAGCAATTCAGAAGGAGTGTTCGCTAGTAATAACGTCGTGCACGAATCAACTCTTTCGCGGCGGTCATCTGTGCTTAGTTTGTCCTCAAGCAGCGTTCGCGAGCCTAGCTCGTCGCTGGTGCGCTGCAGTGATGTTGCCAACTCATCGTCTCTGGCACTGATATCCAGAGACGACTCGTTCAAGGCGGCACTGTCGGAAAGAATCCCACTTTCGTCCAAGCTTCCCTCAAAGGACTGCTCGTCAAAGTCGTCATCTCTCTCCAGAACCTCGCGGCTGTCTTCGAGGAGCTCGTCGCTCTCGCAGCTTTCCGAGAGACCGACTCCTGTCTTTGCACTCTGGGGCTGAGCACCATCGAACGTATTGATTTGCATCAATCTGTCGGAGGGCGAAAGCTCCGCGTTTGCGATGTGACTTTGAGTGAAGCCACTATCGGTTGCCGAAGCATGCGCGTGATGCTTCATCATGGCTTCCTGCAAGCGTGACTCAAGAATCCTGAGCTTCTCAACCATTTCCGGAGCAGTTTTCACGTACTTGTTGATCCAATCGTCGCTTGCATCGCTATCTTTGGATTCCCTCAAAGACAGAACCGCTTTCAGGAAGTCAGCATTGAGCAGGATCTCATCTTCTGCTGATCCCAGCCTGGTCACTTCTCGGTTCTTCTCTTTGCGCAAGCGTTCCAGTTTGTCTTCTTCTTCAAAAACGCTAGCTTTCAAGTCGTTCCATTCCAGCATGCCGACGCTCTTGGTCAGCTTCAACTGCAGACTTCGGATGTTTTGAGCCAGTGCGAGAGTTTCGTGATGGTTCGCATAGAAATCTTTGTCAAGTTCAGAAGCTGCGCCACCTTGAACCTTCGCGGTGTGCATCGCAGCATGCGCCTCCAATTCCGAAAGCGTCGCACTCATTTCATCCAGTTCTCGAGCTTTTGCTGCTTCGATACTCTCCATCTTCGCTCGAATAGACACCATTGTCACTGACATCTTCTCGTTTTCTTGGCGCAAGAGCTCCACTTGGTCCTGCTTCAACTCGAGCTGGCGATCAAAGAGCGCCTGTTTCTCCTCACACTCATTCGTCTTGTTTTCAACAATGCGCTCCAAATCAGATTTCTGCTTTCTCAAAGTTGCAGTTTCTTGCTCCAGATCCTCCGATTGCTTGGCAGACGTTGCGTATTGTTCCTTCAGCTCAGCCTCCAGCTGCTTGACAACACCCTGCAAATCTTTAATCTGGGTGCTGTAGGCTTTCACTTGAGCGTCGAGATCTTGAATTGTTACAGCGTCTTCAGCAGCCTGCTTCACTGCCATTTCGTAATCGGTCTGTAGGCTCTCCAGCTCCAATATCGTCCCTCTCTGCGTTGCGCAGAAGTGGTCGAGATATTTCACAGCAAGCGCATCGTCATCTTCGCTTCCAGTGACATCGACTTGGGTATCCGCGTTGAAAGTGCTGGACGCCTGGGCGACTTCCTTCAGAATCGAAACAAGACGTCCCTGTAACTGCTGCTCGCGATGCTGCGACTCCTTCAAGCGTCTGGTGACTTCAGTGATCTCAACGACGACGGTTGACTGATACGAAGTCTTCGCCACCTCAGAGTCGAGCTTAATCATATCAAGCTCACTCTGAAGCGCCAAAATCGTTGACTCGGATTCTTGCTCTCGTGCCTTCGATTTTTCGCGTTCATGGTCAAGTGCAAGGGACAACGACTCGATCTCCGTCCTCAACCGACGCTCCATTTGCTCTTGCTCCGATACCATGTCGCCCAGCTTTCGTCGGTTGATTTCGTCGGCTTGCTTGCTCTCTGCCAGTTCGCGTTCTTTTTCTTCAAGCTGACTGGAGAGCTCATCGAGTTTACTTTGCATCTCAGTCTCTTGCTCTGCCAGTTTCTCATCCATCTCAGCATCTCTTTCGTCGGCTTCAGATATCAAATTGTCCAGGTCGGACTGAACGCTTTCCAGCTCGTGCTCCAACTGTGACTTTTCCGCTCGCAACTCTTCAACCTCCACAGTGCATGCAGCGATGCTTGCTCGTGCTTCTTTGATCTCATCCATGAGCGATGCCAGCTCCTCAGTGTGTGAACTCTCTTGATCTTTGAGTTGGTCTTCAAGCTTGGAGATGTTTACTTTAAACCGTTCGAGTCCAGCTCGGGCTTCTTCGATCTCTTCCATTCTGGTCTCCATACTTCGCTTCATAGCGTCCATCTCTTTGTCATGAACAAGTTGAGATTTGGATTCATGTTCTTGGATAACACGCGCTTGCTCTGCGTGAGACCGTTCAATCGTTGAAAGCAGCGACTTCTTTTCATCTGTCAATGCTCGAAGCTGCTCATCAACTGCATCGAACTCACTTCTCTCGACCAACGAATCCCTGAGTCGACTCATGGCTTGGTCTTTCGCAGCAACAGCGGCATTCAGAGCCAGGATCTTCACTTCGTAGTCCGAAGAAAGCTTGCTGATGTGCTCTTCCAACGATGTGCACTGTTGCTTCTTCGCAGCATCATGCTCCTTCCGCATTTCGTCAATCTCCTGGTTCAACTCGTCAACTTGCAACTGACTTTCCAATAGCAGCTGTTCCATTTCTTTGCGCTTGGCCTCCGCTTCTTCAACGCTCTTCTTCGGTGCAGCTGGTGCTTGTTTCGAGTCATCTTTGACTCCATTAGATTGGGGAATCGTCATCGCTGATGCCGCCTTTTCCATCTCCTTCAATTTCAGCTTCGTGATCGAGAGTTCGTGCTCCTTCGTTACCTTCGCGCGCCTAAATGACTTTGCATCTCGCTTGGTGGTTTCCAAGAGCTTCGCAGCTTCCTCCTCACTTTTCTTCAGTTTCTTGACAAGGGTCTCGACTTGGACTTGCTTCGAGTGCAGCTCAGTGGCAAGCTTGTGCATCTTCACTTCTACTTCAGCTTCGAAAGTACGCATCTTCTGCCGAACCAGATTCATCTCTTGCCTCGATTTGTGAATCAGATCGTTCTTCTCGGCATTTTGAAGCTTCTCTTTCACGAGAAGAGTCTCTAGAAGCGCGTTCTTGCCTTGCGCAATACCCATAAGCTTGGTCTCTTCTTGGATTTTCTGGACGAGCTCGAGTCGCTCAGATTCTTTCAGCTTCTCGCTTTCTTCCAGTTTGGCATGGAGAGACTTCAGCTTTGCTTGGAACTGTTTCTCCTGCTTCCCATAGCGACGTTCAAGCTCCACTTTCGCGATAGTCAGCGTCTCCAGCTCGGCAACAGATCGCGCGAGGCGTTGACGAAGTTTCTCGTTCTCTTTCTGTTGGGCGACGTGGGTGGCGTTCTGCTTATACAAGACATCCTGTCGCACTTTCGCGATGTCTTCATGCAGGGTTTTCGTGTTTTCTTCCACTTTCTTCTGCTTCTTGCTCAGAATCGTCATCTGCTGGTCCACTTTCACGTTCTTCTCCTTTGACACGATGCTCAGCTGCGCGATCTTCTCCTCCAGTGTAGCAGTGACTCGACCTTGCTGCGCATGGAGCGCTTTCGTCAGCTCCTGCTTTGTCTCCAGCAGTTCTTCGTGGATTTGCGTTGACGACTGCTTAAGGTCTTGAATGCGCTTATCCTGTCGGTCCAGGAACCCGTTCAGCTGCGACAAATCTTCTTTTAGCTGCGCTTGCGCATTTTGTAGCGGGACAATGTCCGTTTTCCGCAGGCTGGTCGCTGAGACCCGCTGGATGTCTTCGACCAATTCGCTTTTGAGAGATGCCATCGAGTCCGCTCGTTGGCTTTGAAGTGATTTTTCCAAATTCTGGATCTTGGCTTCGACCTTCTCGCTCACAAAGGCGATGCTTTGGTTCATTCGTCCTTCCAGTTCATGGAACTCTCGTGGTAGTCGAATATTCAGAAGATTCTCGACCGCCTTCATGTCAACGAAACTTGACTGGTGACGCTCCACGGTCGCAAGCTTATCGCGCAGCTCTTCAATCTTTTCATCATGACGAGGACGATTCCTCAGCGCAGTCGCTAAGCTCTCCAGGTTGCTCTCCAAAGTCACCATTTTGTCCTGCAGAGACGCAAAGCTCTTCACTTTCGACCTAAGAAACGTTCAACACCAACAGCAACAGCGAGTTAGCTCTCAGTCGAATACAATGTGACCTATTTTCATGCGACCCAAACGCTGAGAAACTTACGCAATCTCGAAAAAGTCTTGGTCCATGCTGACTTTCCAGCCGAGCAGCGCCGAGCTGTGCTTTTCGAGTCGCGTGATTGCGTCCGTGTTCTCCTGGAGGCTCTGGAGCACCCCAGGCACGTTGCTCATTTTGGTCATCACAGAATCGCGGAGCTCAGCAAATTTGTGGCTCAACTGCGTCGTTTCGTTCGTCAAGACCGTGAAATCGGTGCGCAAGTCCCCGATTCGCTTCTCAAACACACTCGAGCGCGACGAGATGTTCACTTCCAGGCTACACATTCACAACAAAGTCTTTGTCAGGAAACCCAGCCGTTAACATAAAACTCCCAGCCATGTGCAAACGTGAAACATACCTTTTCTTGATCTCGTCCAGCACGTAGTTGGGGATATCGCTCGGCATGTCCGCCTCGTGGACGCGGATCGTCGCTGCGCTGGTGGACTTGAGCGTTTTCGAACCGTCAGTTCGACTGGCAGTGCGCCGAAGTGTTCGAGAGGTCGAGTGCAGATCGTCGCTGTCGTAGTTGGCTTCGCCCCGACGCGAGTCGAGCATCGCAGTCGCACGCATTCCTCCGCCGGTGTTCCCGCCGCCAAGACGTGGATCGCCCATAGTGGCCACATGCTTCCTGCTGCTGCTCGAAGCGGACGACATGACGCGCGGCCGATAGCTTGTAGCGTCTTCCGCCGCGTACCGATGATGCACCGCGGTGCGCAGGTCCGAGGCATTGCCCATGCTCATGCTGCTCGGCCGGGTCGTGCTCACATCGTCTGTGCGCTTCTCGCCGATGCGCCGCAGCAGCTTGAGGTTCTGGTTGGTCTTCTCGATGATCGACGACAGGTCTGACTCCCAGTCATTGTACGACGCGCTCATCCGTGCGTGGGTGCGTCTGCAGGCACTGACGAGGGCCCCAGTCCTTCAATTTCCGAATGAGCGCTGCGGTTTAACACGTCAATGCGGTCGGACCAAACTGTCGAGCTTTCAGTGTGAGGGTGTTCGGTGTGCTGCAGTCTTCGCTCTTCTTTCTTGAGTCTCATGTCACGAGTCAGCCGGTTCACACGGAAGCAGTCATTTTTAGTGCCGATGCCCACGCGCTCAAGTGAACGCTGGTTGCTGCTGAACCGCCGCGCGTGCCGTTGCAACCGCTTCAACGCAATGCGCCGTCGAAACGCCTTTCCTTTTTGGCCAGGCAGGTGACCGCTCAATAATCTTTTTAAAAAAGAATTGCCTATTTTAATTGGCCAATAGTGCGATTTTAGAGAACTCTGATTGGATAATATTAGCGATAATGTGCAGTGAAGATCTGTGATTGGACAGAATAATTACAGATGGCTAAATGCGCACCATTGCGAGCCGCAATCGGATTGCGCCGCTGGCCTGGAAATGCGCCTGGTAGCGCTGGAAATGCGCGGAAATGCGCGCGCGATGCGACTCTGAAGCGCAGTACGACAGCAGCAGTTGTTTTACAGATGAACTGGCTTGTGAGGAGTCAGCACGATCCGCCAGGAAGTACCCCACCTGCTCCGATATACAAAGCACAAGATCAACAGCACCCCGGCAGGTTAGACACGCAACACCTCCGAGAAGCCAGATGGGAGAACGATGGAGGAGTGGTTCCCTGTTGGTGGACCGCAAGGTCAAAGAAAGCATGAGCACCACCCTCACTTCATGGCTTTGTATATGTATCCGTACCTCGACCATGGGCTCTCGGCACTCGCTCAGCGCCACGGGGTAGTCGAGCAGCCGCGCCAGCTCTTCTTCGCTCACGATATGGACCCGATCGTTCGCAATAATGGCTTCAGTGCTTTGAGGTAGCTGCACGACGCCTTCCGTAGCCATTATTGACTGGAGCCACAGGCTGGCTGTCGCACCAGCGAGATGATCGGAAAGGCTCTGATTGACGAGTACGAGGTCGCCGCTCATGTCGTACTCGGCCGGGGTTTCCACGCGATCACCGACGACAAACAGCGCCGGCGCACATTTGACAGCAGTAGTAGTGCTATACTGCAGAACGCCGCTCGGGACGATCACGTCGCTCACGAAGCTGTGCCGCCATGGCGCTGGGAGGTTGGAGAACATCACCATGGGCTTGAGTCCGCTCAGCAAAAAGAGCACTTCGCCAAAGAAACACTGCAGCACCATCACAAATACAACACGCATTAGAGCAGGAACATCACAGCAAGTTGTACAGCAGCAGTTGCGATACCCTACCATTGAGTCCGGATCGAGTCCATGCTGCGCCACGAGCGCTTTCAGCTCTTCCTCCGGTCGCGTGCACCACCAATTGCTCTCGAGAGCGCGCAACTTGCCGCAGATATGCAGAGCGGCGCACATCGCGCGGTGATTGCTCTTCCAGTGCGCGCCTTGGCACGCCTTGGAGCAATACGCGACCCATTTGCAGCGGGCGCAGCGTGAAAGTGTGGCGCTCTCTCGCGCATTGCAGTTGGCGCAGCTCTCTAAAATAACCGCGTCCATTTTGGTTCATACGCAATTTGAACACTATGAGGCAAAACCCTCTTTATAAGCACATCCCGAGAGACACAAAGAGGCATCCACCTCTTTATAAGCACACACTATGAGACACAAAAAGGTGACATACCTCTTTATAAGCAAATTTGGACGACAGAGAGGATCACTATTCATGAAGCCAACCATGATCACCACCACAACTAAATGCTGTTGGATGGCGTATCATTTTAGCGTGGGCTTGCACATCGACGTGTACATGTATGAATACATGATTTCGATTAATTATCTACTAACTTGGCCGCTGTATGTTGCGACCTCCGAACACGCTGAATGCAACACTTCTGCTTTGAATGAAGTGCAAGCGAAACCATTTTCTACTTCAGTTCCTTTTTCATACATTGCTCATCCTACCTAAACTTAATAAATCAAACACACAATATACACTCTCTCTCACGCACACCTACTTGTAAATACCTGGTGATCCTAAAAACACTAGCAACCCCACAACAGAGTGCATCCATCACTGATACTGGGGTTGCTGCTGTTGCTGCTCCTCTTGCTGTGGTCGTTGAGCATCCAGTTGATGTGAATACTCGACGAGGAAGCGGTTCGAACCGAGCCCAAAGATGTCGCCGTGCAGCAAGTACCGCCGCTGGCTCTTCTCACCGCTCGCGCTCAGACGCACTGCTGTGCCGTTCGTGCTGTTGAGGTCCGTGATGTAGAAGCCGTCGCCCAGATACGAGATGACGCTGTGGCGTCCCGAGATCGAGCCGTCGTCTGTGATGCAGAGCGCGTTGCTCGAGCGCCGTCCCAATGTCACGGCGGTCTTGCCAATCGTCTGTCCGATGCCATCCAGCGGTCCGTCCGTGAAGCAGATCCGCAGGAACGGCGTGCCTGTCGCGAGGTTCTCGTCGATCGCGACGACCTCAAACTCCGTGTCGCCGAGCTTCACGCGGTCGTTGATGCGCAGGCGCTTGGGGATGTGCGGCTTGAGGAAGACGAACGTTCCAGTCGTGCTACCGAGGTCCTGGAGGAAATACTCTTTCTCCATCGGGTCGTACTGGATCTGGAAATGGTATCGACTCACGTGCGGATCGTCCGAGATGATCTGGTTACTCTGGTGACGACCTCCACGAGCCCCCACACGTGGGTTCAGCACGATCTGCTTGCCGGTGCTTGTATACTCCCTTGAGAGTGGAGCTCCTGGTTCCGTCTGCGTCGAGTCGCGTCGGGCTTTCACACTTGAAGATGGAAGCACGTTGCGCTCAGGCGACAGTGACGTGACCACCAGCATGTCGAGCTCGTCGATCTCGCGGTCAACGCCAAAGTACCCCCAGCTGTGACGACGCTGCTGTGCGCGAGAGTGTTTGCGCTGCTTGGATTTCGTTTGGTGCCGCTCGTGGAGCGCCTGGATCTTCTCGACGATGCCGACGACGCGCCTCCCGATCCGCTTCAACGGGAAGTGCAGGCGGTACTGCCGCGACACGATCAGCGCCATGAACCACGCACCCATGATCACCGCCACAAGCGCGTACCGTAGGTACTGGTTCACCGTCATCTTGCCATTGCTGTTGCTGATGATACTGGAGGAGGGTGACTTCTGCGACACGGCTGGGTTCGTTGACAGGAAGGGATCAGCTGCCCGCTCGTCATCAGTTACTGTCGGCGCGAAATAATGACTCGCTTCGTTCTGCACGTACGCAAAGGACGCGACGATCGCCGATGAGCACGCGGTGGCGTGCAGCCAGTTCCACCGCACGGCCGGCTGCGACCGCCATTCGTGTTTGCCGCCAATAACGGAGCCGCTGTCGCGGCGACCAAGATCACCACCAAGCGTGCTCCTAGATCCATTCAGAGTGCGGGTGTTGTGCTTGCTCATCGAGACCATCCAGTGCCCAGTTGTGTAGTGTGCGTGTGTACCAGCGTCTGGTCGACTGCTGTGGGTGAACTGCTCGCTTCTGTCGTCCTGTTGGGCTTCTCAATCTCTCTGGGGCTTCGAATCTGCGCGCTGACCCGCTGCTGGTGACGCTGCTCTTTAGATGGGAGCACTCACTTCGAGATGGGGACATCGCGGTTGCGCGAAGGTCGCGCGTTTCAGCACAGACGCGCAAGATGAGAATGCGCAGGTTGCACGAAAGTGGCAAAGAAACGGTGAGGTGGGTGGAAGGTTGCGCAAGCGGATGTCGAACGAAGGTGAAATCGAGTTGGTCGCACGAATGTCGTACGTTGCCATGCACACTGGGAGCGACGTGGCAGTTTGGATTCCGCATTTGCCAGAATCTAAAGTGAGTGCAACACACGAAGAAACATGGGGCTGCTCCTGCTGGCGCTCGCGCTCGTGGCGGTGTATCCGCTGATCGTCGCTGCTGTGTGCGTGCTCTTCATCTACAAGGAGCGGAGGCGCTATGCGCGCCACCACCTGCTCGCGCAGAGCGACGTGGCCGACCATCATTCAGGCGAGAAGACCGTCACGATCGGCATCTTCCACCCATACGCGAACGGCGGCGGCGGCGGAGAACGCGTCATGTACTGCGCGTTGATCGCACTCGTCAAGTACTTCCAAGAGCTTAAGAAGAATGATAACAAGGAAGAAGGCGATGGCGCATATCGGGTGGAGCTGTTGCTGTATTCGGGCGACGACGGGCTTTCTGCGAAGGAGTTGATCGACATCGCCGCGGAGCGATTCAACCTCCCGGACCTGCAGCAGTATAAAGTGGATCTCCATGTACGACTGGTGCCGCTTGTGAATCGCGAAATTCTCGATCCTGATTTGTACCCGCGCTTCACGCTGTTCTGGCAGAGCGTCGCGCACATCCGATTGGCACTGAAGGCTTTCCAGACGAGCGAGAAGCTGGGATTGTACCCACGCTTCTGGATCGACACAACCGGCTGCCCGTTCTCGTACTTGGTTGCAAGCGTCCGGTTTGGCTGCACTGTGGTTGCGTATGTGCACTATCCGATGATCTCCACCGATATGATCACGAAAGTGCAGGAACGATCCGCGGACTTCAACAACAACGCCGCTGTCGCCTCGAGTTCGTCGTGCTCATTCGCAAAATACATCTACTACCGCATCTTCGCTGGCGCGTACACTCTCGTCGGCAATTACTGCACGGACATTGTGATGGTGAACTCGACGTGGACATTCAACCACATCAAGCACCTTTGGGGTGGAAGTCCAGTGATCGTGTATCCGCCGTGCGGATCGATGGAAGAGTTCATGAAGTTCAGTATCGAGAAGCGAGGACCTTTAGCGCTATCCATTTCCCAGTTTCGACCGGAGAAGAACCAGCTACTGCAACTTCAAGCGCTGAAAGTGCTGCTCACAAAGTATGCGGCGAAGATGGACAGTGCTCACAAAGACTTCCAGTTGGTCATGCTCGGTAGCTGCCGAAACGAAGACGACGAAGCTCGTGTCGAGACATTGAAGGAGCAGTGCATCGAGCTGGGAGTGTCAAGTCGTGTGAAGTTTGTTGTGAATGCCAGCTTTGCAGAGTTGAAGCAGTATCTTGCAAAGTCGTCGATAGGTGTCCACACTATGTACAACGAGCACTTTGGTATCAGTGTCGTTGAAATGATGGCTGCAGGTTTGATCGTGATTGCGAACAACTCTGGCGGCCCAGCGGCAGATATCGTGCGAGCAGACACAGGATATTTAGCGCTGACTTCGGATGAGTACGCTGATAAGATGTTTGAAATTCTGGAGGCAGAGTCGAGCAACGTGACGGAGATGCGTTCTCGCTGCCGCAACTCTTCAGACCGATTCTCAGACGACGAATTTGGAGTCCAGTTTATTGCCGCAATGGAGAGTGTGCTGAATCCAGTGAGCAAAAGAACCGCGAGCGACAAGAAATCAGCATAAATTGAAGAGTTGTAAATAGTAAACGTGTTGCTGAGCTGATTCGTTCATTTGCTTGGGTCTCCTGTTGAGGAGGTTGTTTCTACAGATCAAGAAAATCTAACCATGTCTTTTTGATTCGCAACGAGTTTAGCGGGCAGGATTGATTCGTTGTCAAAGCATCAGGGATGGACTCCTTTCTCAAAGCGAAAGAGATCTGAACGAACGCAGCGATGCAGTTCGTTTTCGCGCCTGCGTCACGGAGCCAACACCTTTTGCATCGGTGAGAATTTTAGCTCCTTTTGTGCTAAAGTTCGCATCGGTCTCCTATTTGTGCTCAAGACCTTATTTACGATAGATCATCCTTGATTGGTGCCAGAAGGCTTCCGAGCGTGCTGTGTGCTTGCTGAAGCAAGCTTTAGTGGCATCCGTTTCAGGATCCACGATTGCGAGCCGACTGTGAATGTCGTTTTTTTACGAGTGTGAGGAAGTGTGTGGAGTAGTTTCATCAGCCCAAGCGCCGCCACAAGTAACAGTTGCCCAGTGTGGAGAAGGAGAGCCCAAGAAGAAGGAAAATGAAACCAACGTCTAGACGACTCGACAGCTCCGCCATGCGCCTGTTCGCCTTCATTCACAGATTTGTATCCGCGAGACAAGTGGCCGTGGAACCTCGTGAAGCTAGGAAACAACTTCAAATTGCAGGCTTGCAGAACGGATTGCTTTGGTGCGCAGGCGCTTAACCCATAAAGATGACCCAAGACGCTGGCCATCCGCGAGTCTCCTCGGCGGAGATCGTCGCTGTGACGACGGAGCTGCGCCACCGTCAAGCCAATCGCCGCAAGAAGAAAGATGGTAAAGGCAAGGAAAACCCGGATGACGCGAAGCGCGAGCTGGTGATGGAGGAACACAAGCAGAGCATCTCGGAGCTTGTTGCTGATCTCGGAACGGATGCAGCAAACGTAAGTACTTGTGTGGTTATTTCATAAAAGGTTCAATCATGCTAACAACTCGAGTATGTATTTATGTAGGGCATGAACCCGCACGACGTGGAAACGCGCCTGGAAGCTGAAGGGCTTAACCGTTTGTCTCCACCCAAGCAAACTCCCGAACTCATCAAGTACATCCGCGAGGTGACTGGACTATTCAGTTTGTTGCTGTGGTTTGGCGGTGCACTGTGTATCGCCATCTACGGTATTCAAGGTGACCCGAACAATCTCTACTTGGGCATTGTTCTGTTCCTCGTGGTCATCATCACCGGGACGTTTTCGTACTTCCAGAACCGGAAATCCTCAAATTTGATGGAGTCGTTCAAGAACATGATGCCGACAATCACCACGGTCATCCGCGAGGGCAAGTCACAGAAGGTCGACGCATCGCAACTGGTCCGTGGTGACGTGGTTGTGCTCAAAGGTGGTGATAAAGTCCCAGCGGATATCCGTGTGCTTGAATGCTCGGATGACTTCACGGTGGACAACTCCTGCCTCACGGGCGAACCGGAGCCACTCAAGCGTATCCCTGACTGCACCGATGACAATCCGCTCGAGACGAAGAACTTGTGCTTCTTTGGTACTTTCATCCCTCAAGGCTCTGGCAAAGGTGTTGTGGTTCGAGTGGGTGACAAGACTGTGATGGGAAGAATTGCCACCCTGGCGACTTCGACAGGAGTTGAGATGACCCCCATCGCGCGTGAAATCAACCATTTTGTGCACATCATTGCCGCAGTCGCGGTGGTGATTGGCATCATCTTCTTCATCATCGGCTTCATTATCAAGACCGACATTATCACGAATATCGTCTTCATGATTGGTATCATCGTCGCAAATGTGCCTGAGGGACTTCTCGCTACTGTGACGGTGTGCTTGAGTCTTGCTGCGAACAGAATGGCTCACAAGTCTGTGCTGGTGAAGAATTTGGAAGGTGTGGAGACTCTCGGGTCCACAAGCTGCATTTGCTCCGACAAGACTGGGACTCTGACGCAGAATGTCATGACGGTCGCAAACGTTGTGTACAACAACAAGATTTTCGATGCGGAGTGCTCCATCACGCCAGTGGGCAACTACGATCTGAAGAACTTGTCGTTTGAAGCACTTCAGCGTTGCGCGACCTTGTGCAACAACGCTGTGTTTGACGAGGAATCGAAATACGAGAAGGTGGTCGCAGCTGATGGGTCCCTTTCGCGAGGCAAGGCGAAGCTGTTCAAGGAGTCCTTCACAACAAGCAACGGAATGACGCTGGACAAGGTCGCCTGGGAAACGATTGGTGATGCATCCGAGTCAGCAATGATCAAGTTCTGCCATGACAAGAGAGACGTCATTGAGTATCGTCAGGCGAACCAGAAGATCAAGGAAATCCCGTTCAACTCCAAAAACAAATACCAGATTTCAATTCACAAGCAGGAGAATGACGACAGCAAGCCGTCTCTGCTTGTGATGAAAGGAGCTCCGGAACGAATCACTGCTCGATGTGCGACAGTGCTCATTGATGGCGAAGTAGTCGAGCTTACCTCTGATCGACTTGCTGAAATTGAAGAATGTCAACTGGAGCTATCCAAGAAGGGCATGCGTGTGCTTGGTTTCGCGCAGAAGGTTTTGGATCCAACTATCTTCGGTCCTTCGTACGATTTCAACACTGACAACCCTAATTTTCCGCTTGGCGAAAAGGATGTCGACTACGAGAGCATTCCAAAGCCCGACTCGAAAATCGAAGAACCGCTGTGCTTCATTGGTTTGATGGCGCTGATCGACCCTCCACGTGCCGAAGTGCCTACTGCCGTGGCAAAGTGCAAGACTGCGGGTATTCGAGTGATCATGGTGACTGGAGATCACCCGATCACAGCGAAGGCTATTGCGCACAAAGTTGGGATCCTGTGGGGACAGACGTGTGAAGACATTGATGAGGAGAACAAGAAACGTGGCGTTAACCCCGGTGACCCTGGTTGGATTGATCCAAAGACTGCACCAGCAATTGTTGTACCAGGATGGACTATCAGCTTGGACACCCCGCAAGAAGAGTGGGACCGCATCTTGGATCACACCCAAATCGTGTTTGCCCGCACCTCACCACAGCAGAAGCTGATTATCGTCGAGAATTGCCAGCGGCGCAAGGAGATTGTCGCTGTGACTGGTGATGGTGTGAATGATTCTCCTGCTCTCAAGAAGGCTGACATTGGTATCGCAATGGGCATCATGGGCTCCGATGTATCCAAGGAAGCGTCCGATATGATCTTGCTTGACGACAACTTTGCGTCGATCGTCTGCGGCGTGGAAGAAGGACGAATCATCTTTGACAACTTGAAGAAGTCGATCTGTTACGCGCTTGCTGCAAACATCCCCGAGCTGATCCCGTTCTTGCTCTATGCCACCATCCGTCTGCCACTGCCACTGACGACAGTGCTGATGCTGCTGATCTGCTTGGGCACAGATATGATTCCTTCTATCTCGATGGCATACGAAACTGCAGAAAACGACATCATGCTGCGTGCACCTCGTAACGCTGCAGTCGACCATCTCGTGACGAAGAAGCTGGTCTTTATGGCGTATGTTGTGATTGGCATCATTGAAGCTTCTGCTGGTATGATGACGTACTTGATCGTTCTGAATGACTTTGGGTACCCGCCGAACATTCTCCCAGAGCTTGGCTACTTGGATGCGTTTGGGAAGCAAGTGATCTGGTGCAAGACTGAGAAAGGCAAGTACTGCACTGCTGGTGGTTTCTACAAGGATGCCAATGGCGATAAGAAGCCTCTTGGTTCTACGACAAGTCAAGACGGCGAACCCGAGTGCAAATTTGACTACGACGACACGGTCCCAGTGGGAGGAAATGTTTTTGACACGTACGTGTTCTATGATGACTCGAACGACGGAAAAGTTCTGGACTGCCAGTTCCCGTACGTCAACCTGGATTCTGATGCCTCGAAACCTGCGGATTACGATCGCTTCGACCCTGCAACCTACGGAAACTACTCATCGAAACCAGTGGTCACGTACCAAGCGATGGAAGCTGCCTTCAGCAAAGGATATCGCCCATACTATCCTATGAAAGCGCGCCGCTCGTCTTTCTTCGACCGAGAATGGTTCGAGTACGATACTAATACGAACGACGGACTTCCCGGTTTTGGCAGCAAGATCTCTTTGGATATCATGTATGCGTACCAACCATTTGGTGTTTGGGCGATCACCGACAATGATACTACGACGGGAAACGACGTTACCGCACTCTCAGGAGCTCGAGACGCCTTTAGCGGCGCACCTGTGACTCTTGTGGACAGCTCGGGCAAGTTGACGGCAACCACGTTCGATCTCACCGAAGACACGTACAAGAAAGGCGTGATCGTCGAGAACGTGCTCGATGCCAGTGGCCAAGCGACGTGCACCGGCGCGCAGTGTCTCCTCGACTTCCACGCTGGATTCAGTCTTCGCAGTGCTTCCCAGGTGTATGTCAACATCGCGTCGCGCATGATGCAGTTTGATGCACTTGCAGTTTCCCAGACAGCGTTCTTTGTTGCCATTGTGGAGGTGCAGTGGGCGAACGTCATTATCTGCAAGACACGGTTCCTTTCTGTGGCGACCCAGGGCATGATGAACAATGTGCTCAACTTTGGTCTCATGTTCGAGTTCATGCTCTGCTCGGCCGTGGCGTACGCTGGTTTTGTGCACACAATCTTTGCGACCGAGAACATGCGCCTGGTGCACTGGTTCCCAGCTCTACCGTTCTCGATCTTCATCCTCGTGCTCGACGAGTCGAGGAAGTTCATGATGCGCAGGACCTCTAGAAGCACGATCAACAAGGAGACAGGCCGAATGGTGCGATACCCTGGCTGGGTTGAGGTGAACACGTACTACTAAACAGGTGGTTCTTCAGAGGACAGTGGCTGGCTGTGAATGGCTCGCGTTCGTGACTCCAGTTGTCGCTATTCAAGCGAACAACAACCAACCGCCCAACTTTGTGATCTCAACTTTCTCTTTTGTATCAACTTTATGCTTTTTTCATATACGATTGCATCTTTTCACCTTTTTTTCAGTTATCTTCTTTGGATGAAAGTGATGGGACGGCTTGCATGTTTGGGGTACTCCTATACAAGAAAACCTCTATACAAGATACAATTCTTGAAGAGAGTAAACACATGTGTCCCACATAATTTATTATGTTTTAAACACTCGGTTTCGCAAGGATATTTTTTATGTTTAATACACTTGGGCGAGCAATGCAGATCAAACCTCCCTACAAATTTCAAGTACATTTGATGGTACGTTATGTTTAAAACATTTTTTATACATATTTGCAGCTCACTATCAGCTGTTTGATACTGAAAGGGGCCGCCAAAGGGTTTTTTGTGTCCGCCCAAGTTCTATTTTGTGAGTCGAGCGGTAATCAGGCGTTCTGAGCACACAGCAGTCTGGGCGCCGCGAGGAAAGTGAGAGAACGACGCAGCAACAGCACGAGCAAGCGGGTCTCGATAGATCTCTCCATTTGCCTGTTGTAGTTATCTGTGTATTAGAGCCCACCCTCTGTCATCCCCATATCACCTCCATCTTGGTCATGACGGCGCCGGTCGCGATGTCCGACAAGGAAGTCGAAGCGAGTCTGTCGCTGCTGCACATGATGCAGCCGCTGGCCGTGATGATGACGACGACAGCAGTGGCGTCTCCCCCCGCCATCGCCGAGGTCAGTTGGTGCTTATGCGTGCATGGATACAAACACAGGAGGCTGCTTGTGTGCTGACCCCTCCGTCGATTGTCTTTTGGCTCTCGATGTACAAAGGTGGCGATCAAGCAGGAAGGGGTCCACGACTCACTCCTGCGCGTGGTCGCAAGCCAAGCCAATGCGCTCGCGCTCACCAGTGGTGGGAGTACCGATGGCGATGGCGATTCCTGGACGCCGCGCGGGTTCCTCAAGCGCAACACGCAGCTCACGACGCTCTCAAGGGAGCTGAGTCTCGATGAGCTGCGCGCACACTTTGGGAAGCCGATCGTCGAGGTCGCCAAGGAGTTTGGTATCTGCACGACCTTCTTGAAGAAGATCTGTCGCCGCTGCGGCATCAAGCGCTGGCCGCACCGCCAGATCCGGTCGCTGCAGAGGACGATCCAGATGCTGCACCAGGCGGAAGCGAACGCCTCGACCCCGCAGGAGAGGATGAAATTCTCGAACCAGATCGCGCAGCTCGAAGCCAAGAAGCGCGCGGTGATTGAAGACCCGGACGCCAACGGGAAGCTCAAGCGCGTGAAGAAGTGCAGCGCCAAGGCCAAGGGTGGCAGCAGCAGCAGCAGCAGCCGCAGCTCTCACTCAAAGAGCGAGGATGACGACATCGACATGGACGCGTCCGATGATGAGGGTGATGACGAGGACGAAGCGATGCGACTGCTCCAAATGGCTGGCGTCCATCAACTAGCAGTGGCCACTGAAGCTGAGCCAAAAATAGCTGAATCTGAGTCAGAGCTGACTCGCAGTCCGATCGAAAAGGACGCCGCCGCTGGTTCAGTTGACGGGACCCTCGACTCTATTATTATCGTGGATACCGGATCCGCAGCTTCTCCATCGCGCTCGACGCCCACGTCTGTTGTCAAGACCCCGATCGTTTCCTCAAAGTCCAAGTGCTCGTCTCCAGACGAGAATGGCGGCAGCAACCCGGAGTCTTCTTCCCAGGGGCTCAAGATCTCGCCAAGCAACCGGAAGATCCTTCTCGGGACAAAGAAGTACGACGCCGACACACGCCTGCGGAGCTCTTCGATGGGTTCGCTGCAGGACGAAAACGAGCAGCCGGAAGGGGACCTCACGGCGACCGAAGTGGCGATTTGAGGTGGGTGAGTGCATGAATGGATGGGGAGAATGGAGAACGTAGAAATAGTAGTATAGCGAAGAAGAAAAAGTAGAAAGAAAGCCGCATTGTTGCGTGGCTGGGTAGTTTGAGGAGAGTTGGTGAGTTACTTGCATGTTGTTGTCTGCATGATTTGATTGACTTGAAAGGTTGTGTGTCAAAGTACGATTTAGATCAGAAAAAGTATTTGCTGGTATTTCGCCTAATCTAGTCGACTTGTTTGCCTATCTTTGCATTTTATACTTCCTGTATCGTATTTTAAAGAGTGTCTACTGTACATGAGTGCACACCTTTCGATTAGGTACGATATGCATTTTGGCCAGAGCTCTTCTGACATTTCGACAGTGAAGATGACGGACGAAGCGCGTGGCCGCTGGTTTGCTCCTGCAGACGCCGGCGCCAACAACAGCTCACGAGACAATGACGCAGCGCAGCATGGAGACGCATCAACCTCACCTCCACCGTCTGGTGCTGCTGCGAAGCCCTCGTTCGACTGCAATATCTGCCTCGACACAGTCTCCAGCCCTGTCGTGACGCTCTGCGGCCATCTCTACTGGTGCGAACGCGCTCGTCTTTTTTTCTTCGAAGAGCTCCGCTGCGGAATGAAGGCGTCTGCGTGCTGACTCACTCCTCTCTGTTTGTGTGCTTTATGCCATTGCGGACGCGTGTATTATCGGGCGATGCAGCTGGCCATGTCTCTACCAGGTACAGTGTTGTGCAATCTCACTCGATCACACACAGCGATTGCGCTGTCATACTTATGGGGTGATTTGATGAATGTCGGATGCACTATAGTGGATGGAGTCGCGATCCGAGTGTCCGGTGTGCAAGGCCGGCATCAGCGTCGAGAACGTGATTCCAGTGTACAGCCGCGGTGCCGACTCGGTGGATCCCCGGTAAGAAACTCGCTCTCGATGTATTAGTGACGGCAAGGAGCTATGCGATCCAATGTAAGCGACTAACGTGGATCTTCTCGTATCTCTCTGTGTGTCCACCGTGATGCGCGTGTGACCCCTTTGCAAACTGCAGCGCACAGGAAATGAGCGAAAACGGTATCCCGAGCCGCCCTCGCGGACAACGTCCCGATGCCGAGCAGCTTCGCAGACGACGACCGCGACAGGTGCGAAATGGAGCTACTCGCTACCCGAACTATCAGGCTGTTGTATTTAATCCGCTTGTGGTGCTTTGTGTTTGCTTTGGCCGCAGTTTGGTATGTTTAACAACCAGGGCGGGTTTTCTATGTCGCCGACGATTGGTTTCTTTCCTGCGCTCTTTGGAATCCCATTTGTAAGTCGCTTGTGTGTTGTTGCTCGAGAGTACTGCCGCATGGCTGTGGTTGTCCTCACAACGTGATGTGCTGTACATTGACAACAGCAACCACCTGCCGCGGCCACCCATCGCCCCGACGGCACGCCGCTGACGCCCATGGAAGTGCGTCAGCAGATGCAGCAGGCGTTCCTCTCGCGACTGCTCCTGGTGGTCGGTAGCCTCGTGATCCTCTGCCTCTTGACATTCTGAGTGAGTTTGCTCTCTACAACCCAACATCAGTCAGCATGCTCTCTCGCTTCACAATGCAATGTGTATGTGTGTAATTAATACAAACTATATATCAAACGAATGCCAACGCTACTCATTTACTTGTGCAATAACTTCAGATCCCACGTCACTCTGTGCTGGGCGCTTATGGGCACTGGTCTGTCTCCATCGCTTGCGTGATGTCGAATACCAGCTTCCCGGCCTGCTCGCGCACCTCCACGTGGCTCTTTGGCTGCAGGCGACCCGAGATGATCAGCTTGCTCAAGTCCGTGACCACGTGCTTCTCAATGTATCGCTTGATTGGACGAGCCCCGTACTGCGGGTCGTACGATTCCTCGAGAATCACGTCCAGAGCTTCGACACTCACATTCATAGTCATCTGCGACTCCTTCAGGCGCTTGACGACCGAGTCGAACTGCAAAAGCACAATTTGGCGCAGCTGGGCTCGGCCCAGAGGCTCAAACACGATGATGTCGTCCAAGCGGTTCAGCAACTCCGGTCGAATCGTGTGACGCAGCTGCTGGAGGACGAGCTCGCGCTGGTGCGCGAAACTCGACTTCGCCTGGTCGTTCTCGATCTTGATCTTCTTGTTTGCGCGAGGAGAGAGATCGTTCTCAAACAACAGGTGCTCGGCTCCAATGTTGGACGTCATGATCACGACCACATTCGTAAAGTCGACCGTTCTTCCGTGAGAGTCAGTCAAGCGACCGTCATCCAGCACCTGGAGAAGAATGTTGAGGACCTTGGAGTGCGCTTTCTCGATCTCGTCCAGAAGAATCACATTGTACGGGTTGCGACGCACAGCTTCGGTCAGCTGTCCGCCCTCTTCGTGACCAATGTAGCCTGGCGGTGCACCGATCAAGCGCGCGACAGAGTGCTCCTCCATGTACTCCGACATGTCGATGCGAACCATGTGCTTGTCGTCATCGAACAGTTCGAACGCTAGCGCCTTGGCAAGTTCGGTCTTGCCAACACCAGTAGGACCCAAGAACAGGAAGCTACCAGTTGGTTGCTCCCGACGAGCAAGACCAGCGCGTGAGCGAATGACAGCGTCGCACACAGACTTGACTGCTTCCTCTTGGCCAATCACGCGGCTGTGGATTCGGTCTTCAAGATGCATCAAGCGGTCACTCGTACTCGACGTCAGTCGCGCGACTGGAATGCCGGTCCAACGAGCCACAACTTGGCAAACTTGTTCCTCGCGCACCACTTCTTCCACGAGCTTGTCGTTCGTACCGTTTTCGTCTTGCATCTTCTTGTTGACTTCAGCTTGCGTAATTCGTCGCTCAACATCTGGAATCGCGTAGTACCTCAGATCAGCCACCGTCGACAAATCCTGGTTTCTCTCGGCTTTCTGAACCTTCAGTTGGAGCGATGTGAGCTTGTCCTTCAAGCGGCGAATCTCGTTCACACGCTCCTTCTCTGCTTGGTGCTTCAAAATCAGCGGTCGCAACTCGTCGCTGATCGTGTTCAGCTCTTCCTGCACCTTCTTCAAGCGTTGCTTACTCATGTCGTCCTTCTCCTTCGCCAGAGCCGTCGCCTCGACTTGGAGCTGCAGCTGTCGTCGCTCCAACTCGTCGATAACTTCAGGCTGGCTGTCCAGTTGCACACGAACGTTGGCGCATGCTTCATCGATGATATCGATCGCTTTGTCCGGCATGAAGCGCTGCTTGATGTATCGATCGGCAAGCTTTGCTGCAGCGACGAGAGCCCCGTCAAGGATCTGGACACCGTGGTGCGACTCGTAGCGCTCTTTCAAACCTCGAAGAATGCTCACAGTGTCGGTCACCGACGGCTCTTTCACAAGAACTTGCTGGAAACGACGCTCAAACGCTTTGTCTTTCTCAACGTGTTGGCGGTATTCGTCGAGCGTGGTCGCGCCAATGCATCGCAGCTCACCACGAGCCAGCATCGGCTTGAGCAAGTTCGCAGCGTCCATCGCACCAGATGTCGCTCCGGCGCCTAAAATCAGATGCATCTCGTCAATAAACAGAATGATCTTGCCGTCGCTGTCCTTGACTTCCTTCAATACAGCCTTGAGTCGCTCTTCAAATTCACCGCGATACTTGGCGCCAGCGATCAGAGCACCCATGTCCAAGCTGATGACCTGGCAGTTGAGGGATTCAGGAACATCACCGACGACAATGCGGTGCGCCAGTCCTTCGACGATCGCCGTCTTGCCCACACCAGGCTCGCCGATCAGCACGGGGTTGTTCTTGGTTCTCCGCGATAAAATGCGAATCACGCGTCGAATCTCTTCATCGCGTCCGATCACTGGATCAATCTTGCCAGCTTCAGCGAGCGTCACGAGGTTTTGGCCGTATTTGTTCAACGCGTCGTACAATTCTTCCGCATTGGCGCTGGCCACGGTTCGTCCTTGGCGCATTTTCTTCACTGCAGCCTTGGTCGGTTCTTCCTCCATCGAGTTCGCTTTCAGGATCGCTGCCGTTTGTGGGTGCCCAAACAGCGCCACCACCAGATGCTCCACTGGGGTGTGCGTGTCCTTCATCTCCTTGCGCAACTTGTTCGCGTGCTTGAGCACTTTCGTCATCGCCGAGTCAAAACTCACGCTATCCGGCGGCGGATTCTGCGACGGCATGAGCTTCAGTTGCTTCCGTACGTCTCGCAAGATGCCGTCCACATTCGCTCCGCCCACGTTGTCTGCGAGGCGCTTGGCGAGACCATCTCGGTCGTCAAAGAGTGCTTCCATCAAGTGCAGCGGTGTCACCTGTGCGTGGCCGTACTCTTCCGCGAGCGACCCCGCGTTGGTCACGTACTCGCTCGTTTTGTCTGTAAACTCTTGAGGATTCATCTTGGCGTCGTGCTACTTTCACTCGCTTCTTCTTCTTCTTCTTCTTCTTCTTGTCCTGCTTGGCTTGCTGTCTTGGGCGCAAATTCGGGAATGACCGGTGCGGAATGCGGGCTCGCCCTGCATTTTAAATGGGGCGGCCTTTGTGAGTTGTGCTGTGCGTGTCTCACTCACTTCAACTTGCTGGTATTGAGAGTGTTTGTTGATGGAGGTTTGCTGAAGGTTTGCTGGAGGTTAACGCGAAAAACAACTTGGTGTTTGTAAGACAGTTTGGCTTGTCGAGATGGATCGAGATTTTCACGAAAATTCTCGAAATATCCAAAAATAAATTTTGCGAAAAATCGCGATTTCTCGAAACCTTTTCGACAGAATACTGAGTGTTTGTATTCTGTATAGAAGGTTGTCATCTGATCAGAGTGTAAGGACAAATGGGTTCACCACGGTGGCACATCGATTTATCGCCGCCTCGAGTCTTTTCTAGAAGCAGCGCCAACCACAAACACTCGCAAGCTATGAGCAACCACGCGGCTGTGCTGTCAAGACAGCGGTCGGCCGAGGCGTCCGCCGAGGTGCGCAAGATCCAGCACCTGCTCCCAAGGATTTTGAGCGCCACGACGACCACCAGGAGCTCTTCAAGCAGCAGTTCCTGCGCGAGACGTGCAAGTACCACCAGTGTATTTGCGAGGCAGCGTGCACAGCGTCGAGCTCGATGTCCGCCACGGCGGCGTCAGCGCTACTCTTGGTGTAGCACGACGTGTCCTCAATGACGAATGGCGGCAATGGCGGCGCCAATGATCTGACCCGGAGCAAAGCGGCGACACGGACGAAGAGCGGAAAGTGAAAGCACAGCTGCAGCAACTGCGAGCGTCAGGAGAGAGAGGCCAAACGCATATCTGGAACGGACTGGAGAATCTGTACACGCCGCCAAACGCGACAACGAGGATCATCTACGACGCGTGCTTTGCATTCCGAGGTACACCGTTCGTCCAAGAGCTCCCAGAGCCGTGGCAAGAGTTTACGTGCGAGAATGAGCCCAAGAAACACTATTACTACCACCCAGAGACAAGAAGAGTGCTGTAGTGACCGCCGCCTGGGACGCAAGTGCTGAGTCTGCTCGTGTTTGAGTGCGCCAACTCCGTATTCATAGTGTATCGCTGCAAACCGTCGCATGATCGACGCAGACGACTGATGCAGCAATTTCGAGAGCACGCGCAGCAAACGGCAGCCACGGAGGCAGAGAAACGGGATTGTCAACTACGTGGGGCGTTCAGCTCCCTCGTTATCTCATTAGTGAAGAAGAAACCCTAGTGAGTTAGTCACTTCTCTCTCGGTTTACCTAGTCTTCTCGCTTGAAGTGCTGGTGCATCTTGCCGTCGAGGAAGTTCTTGAACCGCTTGCGCTCGTCGCACGAGAACCACATACTCATCACGTAGCGCGCACCGCTCTCCACTTTGCGCACCTGGTGCAGGTTTTCCTTCCCAGCAGTGAACATCATGAGACGAGCGCGCGCAGGCTCGACGATCTGCTCGCTCTTCTTGTCGATGAACGCGAATAGTCCGCCCGTGAACTCGTCTTCGTAGTCCGACAGGTAGAGCAGCCCAGAGTAGTCGTAGTGGTGCGTGTTGTCTTTGTCAACATGAGGGTGCCTAACAGGACATGGAGAGTTTGATAAGTAAACATATCAATTAAACTCGTACATGCGTTACTCAAAGTGTAGAGCTTACCAGTATTCGTCATGGATCTCCGTGGGACTCCAGGACGCGTTGCCGACCAGCCTCGTGATGAAAGTTGGCGCCGTGAAGTAGAGAAACTCCAGCTGAAACTCCTCCATGAGCGCCAAGCGGATCTTCTCGATCGTTCTATCATCAGAGAATTGCCATACAAATTAGTTCTAATTGGTCTACCACACGAGCAAACAAGGAAGTCCATCGTACCGTCGATAAAGAGCAAACTGCTCGCCCGTGAAGCGTGGGATCGGCGGCGAGTTGCGGTCTTTCTGGTAGATGTTTACGAGCCCCTGGCCGTCCTTCACGTATCCCGTGTTCACGTCCATGATCGTCGGTCCCCCGAGTCGGGAGCGGTTCGCCATGCCCGTCTCCGCGATCTCGCGCAGCTGAACCACCTCCTCTGGTGTCACGAATTTGTCCTTCACAGCGCGACCGCACGCCTTGCCGAACTTGTGGCAACCCTCAACAAAGCCCTTGCTCGATTTCTATTGTGTGTGCATGTGCCAATCAGAACAGATACGAACGTGAGCATAAACACAAGAGGCAAGTCACCAGATCACAGCACAGGCAGAGTATCATCACCTTCTTGATGTAGCATGGCACATCGATGCGTTCACGCTCCACCACCTCACTGCGCGATAGATAGCTTCCACCCGCGCTCTGCTTTGCTACCGCCGCCTTGGAAGCCGCGCGCTGCGGCATCAGGTACAGACGGTTGACAGCGAAGAAGAGGACGAACACCACCACCAAGTACGGCAGGATCGTCGCTGCGATGCTCTTAGAGGATTTGGCATTCTTGTTGTTGGCGCCCTTTTTGCCAGCGGCTGCTGTCTTCTGCGCCGAGCGCTTGTCGCTTGCTGCGTCTACAGCAGACACTTTGGTCTCCTTCTTGGATACAGCCTTGCGCGCCATTATTGCTTTTGCCCTGTGACACCAAACAAAGAAGTGCGTTTGATGTTGATGCGCATTCCTGGCAAGTGAGCTTCTGGACGTTGATTGGGTGAAAATAATGTTTTGTGGAATGTGATTGGTATAAAATAGACGCACTCATTAATATTAGCTCTTGGTGGTCCCATCGATTGCCTTGATAATACATGGGCATCATGCAAGCGCGAGGCTCGAATCACTTCACCGCTTAGCTATTCGTTGTTGCTGCTGCTGCTGCTGATACACCGTTGCTAGCGGCCGCACCATTGCTCTCCTTCTGCTGCTCCTTCTCCAGCACCGAGCAGACGTACTCGAGATTCCCTGCGATGCCCTGCAAGTCGATCTCAGTCGTGGTCGCCCAGTCCTCAAATTTGTCCATTCCCTGCTTATCATCACCGCGATTGTCAGCACAGCTTCGAGAGCAGTTTGATATGGCTACATGGATAGCTCACATAAACCAAACAGACGGATTGTATGCACTCACCTCCAATGCGCCTCTCAGTCGCTTCTGCTCGGACTTCCACTTTGCCGCGCGCTGGTACAAACTATTGACGTTCTTGGTAAAGCTGAGCGCCTCAAGCTCCACGTTGCGCTGCGCCGAGATCGCGCTCTCGAGCTTGGACGCCAGCAATTCGTTCTGCGCGGATTGCAGTGCATTCAGCGCCTTGGCGATCTCCGCCTTCGCTTGCGCTGCTCAATCGCGTCCGCAA
This sequence comes from Globisporangium emineosum, assembly GCA_023334195.1. Taxonomy (NCBI): domain Eukaryota; phylum Oomycota; class Peronosporomycetes; order Pythiales; family Pythiaceae; genus Globisporangium; species Globisporangium emineosum. The sequence continues at coordinate 35,759 of JAASGK010000068.1, forward strand.
CAAGACAAACACAGCGTCAGATGGTACTGCATCTTGGGAACCACAGTGTTGATCTCATGATCAACGCATTCCACTTACAGGCCTCGTATTGGTGGTGTGCGAGCCGCTGCTCGCCATCCTGCACACTCGCTGTCTGCATTTTTGCTTTTTCGATCCTTCTTCTTTGTGTGTCAGTTTGTTTGGCAGTTCTCCTAAAACCGTGAAAAGATACAAAATGATAATTTCGGTGAAATATTGCAGTATATTTGTAATTTATCAACATTGACAGCATAATGTCGAAATTGTCTATCACATCTACACTAGTGTACACACCCGTATAAGTGCGCTTTCCGGTTTCATGATTCCGTCAAATGTGGGAGCAGTTGGCGCGGGGGTTCAACTTGGATGTGTAAACAGTCGGGAGCGTCAGATCCCAAGAGCTCCATCGAACCAGGCAGCGCGGCGGCGCGTCGTCGCTCTCTCCAGTACGGATTTCACAGCGAGCAGCTCAAGTCGCCACCACCCCTTCCTCTCTGTCTCTATTCTTTCCATCATGGTGCAGTCCCGCAAGATCGTGTGCAAGAAGCTCTCGACCAACTTCCGCGAGTGCACGGAGATCGTCAAGTTCGAGTTGCCGACGCTCAAGAACGACCAGGTGCTCGTGCAGGTCAAGTGCGTCGGGATCAACGCCTCGGACATCAACTACACCAACGGCGCGTACCTCCCGGGCGTGCAGCCGCCGTTCGACTGCGGCTTTGAAGCTGGTGCGTTTCCCTGCTGTCGTTATGCTGGCTGTGGTTTTTAATTGCGTGTGTATCCTGGAACTCAACGCCTTGCTTGTAATCTTTATGTGTCTGTTATTATCAGTCGGCGTCGTCGTTGAAGTCGGCCCAGGCGTGAAGAAGCTCAAGAAGGGCGATGCTGTCGCTTCCATGTGTACGTGCCCCTGCCAACACGCTCTGTCATCTCGCTGTGGCTGATCCACACAACTAACTCGATTGGGCCATTTCTATTGCCATAAACAGCCTACGGCGCATTCGCCGAGCACATTGTGATCAAGGAGCGCCTGTTGATCAAGGTGCCAGCTGCCGTGCCGGCGATCCTGCCGATCACGGTGTGCGGTCTCACGGCGTCGATGGCGCTCGAGTACGTCGGCCAGATGACCCACGGCGAGACCGTGCTCATCACGGCGGCGGCCGGCGCGACCGGTCAGTTCGCCGTGCAGCTCGCCAAGCTCGCGGGCAACCACGTGATCGGCACATGCAGCTCGCCGGACAAGGTCGAGTACCTCAAGTCGATCGGCTGCGACCGCCCGATCAACTACCGCGAGGAAAACGTGTTCGACGTGCTCAAGAAGGAGTACCCGCGCGGTGTGGACCTCGTGTTCGAGAGCGTCGGCGGCGAGATGTTCGAGACGTGCGTGAACAACATCGCGAAGAAGGGCCGCATCATCGTAATCGGCGCCATCGCCGGTTACCAGGACTCGACGACGTGGAAGCACAAGGCGACCAAGGTGACCACGCCGCTGCCGTCCAAGCTGCTGGCCAAGTCGGCGTCCGTGCGCGGCTTCTTCCTCAACGACTACTTCCACGAGTCGCAGCAGCACACGAAGAAGCTCTCGATGCTCGTGCAGCGCGGCCTGCTCAACGCCGGCGTGGACCCGTCCAACTTCTTCGGCCTCGAGGATGTGCCGAACGCGATCGACTACATGTACGAGCGTAAGAACATCGGCAAGCTTGTCGTGGACCTCACCAAGAGCAACTCCACCGCGCGCTTGTAAATAATGCGAATGGTAGTGATGACGACCAAGTGCGTGAATAAGTGAGTTTCATGGCTGACTGGTGATGGATGAATGAATGGAAAATGTATTTGAGAAAACCAACGAGAAAGCGATCCCGTGATGCCGAGAAAGAATTAATTTCAAGCCATTATGATCGCGAACCTGTTGATTTTTTATTAGTTTGGTTTAATGCTCGAGATTGTGGACAGCTGCAGGGAAATGTATCCAAAAGTATCCAAAGCCATTCCAAACAAGAGAAACAAACATGCAGGTGTGTTTGTGTTGGGTGGTCATTTTGGAAGATACACACCATTTTAACGTGGTCTACACTATTTAAAGTGATTTCATCGACACCGGCTATGATAGTGACGTTTTCGAGGTGGAATTCCTGTTTGTCCACATTACGTTCATTTGCCAAAGCCACGAAAGAATGAACATAGCGACTACTCCAATGACTGCTGCTGCGGATGCCACGCGCGAGGCGGAGGACCTCGCGACGCTGGAGACGTACCGAGTGAAGAGCGACGGTGTGGCCACGAAGACGTACATGGACCAGTTAGAGTGCGAGCAGAGCTGCGGCATGTTCTTCTTCCCGCTGCGCGAGCTCCCCGAGGACCAGCAGCTCCAGCTGCAGCAGTCGGGCTTCACGAACGCCGCTCTCGAGGTACGTTGCTGGCGTTAAACGATACTATGATTATGTCGCAAGTACTTGGCTCTGATACTCTATCACCCGGTCTGCACGCGTGTGTTAATTAGCCATTACTGATGCGCGAGAAGCACGTCGACTTTCTCAAGCGCGGGCTGCTGCACTTGTCCTCGGGATTTGTTGCGCTCGACGCAAGGTATTGTATACGCTATAACAGCGCTGTGCTGTCTAGCTCTGATTGCAGTCTGTTGTGGCTGACGTTTTGTTTGTGTGGTGCATTTGATCGTTTCTTGGTATAGTCGCCCGTGGATCTGCTACTGGATCCTGCACGCGCTGGAGCTCTTGGACGCGCTCCCGGTCGAGTACATCGATCGCACGATCTGTGAGTCACTCTGGCTTGTTGTTTGTTTGTACAACTCGTCAGTATTACGTTCGGACTGTCAGACTGACTTGTTTGGATGTATTTGTGTGTCTTTACAGCGACGATCAAGCATTTCTGGCACGAAGAAGGCGGGTTTGGCGGCGGCCCTGCGCAGTTGGGCCACACTGCGACCAACTACGCGTCCTGCCTCACGCTCGCGCTGATCGGTACCCCCGAGGCGCTGGATATCGTGGATCGACAGGCGCTCTACCGCTTCTTCATGAAGCGAAAGCACGCGTCCGGCGCGTTCACTGCCCATGACGGAGGGTACGAAATGCCTTTGTTCACTATTATTTGCTCATACTGATATGTATCTATAACGCTGTGGTCTTGACTATTATTGTGCGCTTGGTGATGCTTCTTTACAGAGAAGTGGATGTCCGCGTGACGTACTGCGTCATCTCGATCGCGAGTCTCTACGGCATCCTCACTGAGGAGCTCACGAAGGGCGTCGTGGAGTACGTGGTGGCTTGCCAGTCGTACGAAGGAGGCTTTGGGGGTGAGCCGGGGAACGAAGCGCACGGTGGCTACGCGTTCTGCGCCGTCGCAACGCTCTGGATTCTCAAGAGTCTGCACAGAATGGACGACCTGCCCGCGTTTGTCCAGTGGCTCGCGAACCGCCAGATGCCGTTTGAAGGCGGGTACCAGGGCCGAACGAACAAACTGGTCGACGGCTGCTACAGTTTCTGGCAAGGCGCGTTGCCGGCGCTTCTCGTCGACATCCTGGAAGAGCAGTACGACCACAGCGTGTACCAGTGTCACCAAGCGCAGCTGCAGAAATACATCTTGCTCTGTGGGCAGCAGATTGAAGGCGGACTGCGCGACAAACCGGGCAAGCCGCGCGACCACTACCACTCGTGCTACTGCCTGAGCGGTTTGTCCGTGACGCAGCACGGCTCGGGAAAAGGCGAGCCCGTAGTGTTTGGTGACGCGAGCAACCTGCTGGTCGCGACTCACCCGGCGTACAACATTTCGAGAACCAAGGCGGAATCTACGCTCGCGTACTTTGCGGCCAAGGGACCATTCCAGCCTTAGCAAGAGAGTGATGTGGAGAAGTCCACGAGAAAAAGCGATGGATAAAGGCAATCGACAAATAGCATTTTCTGCACGTGCGTGCGTGCGATTTTAGTAATGTGCGAGCGGAGGAAGCCTCTCGTTGTGCCCGTGCTCGTCATCCTCGCTGCCATTACCATTGCCGTCGGCTGCTGCTTCGTGATGCTCTTTGTGGTGTAGGTTGTGCGCGGAAGATGACGACGCGACCAGTTTCGGGAGCGGCGGCTGGGAGGTATGTCCGTATTGGTGTTGTTGCTGCTGTTGTTGCTGCTGATGTTGAGGTTTCTTCTTGTCTTTAAATGAAGAGCTGGCTCCGTTCATGGGAATGGACTTTGGCTGGAGAGACATGCCAGACAATGGCGACGATGATGATGAACCTGACTCAGCCAACAAGATGGATTTCGAAATCGACGCACCGCCGTTTCCTCCAGTTTGTTGCTTGACCTTCGCCTTGAACTTCTTCGTCTGCCGTTTCTGGAAGGGTGTGGCGTATTCGTCTTGTGCGGTGGGTGAGTGATGTTGTGTAGCACCAGCTCCTGTTTGCTTTGGCATCGCGAGGAAGGGCTTTGCACTGCTGCTGCTGATCTTCGCCTTGCTCTTTCTCCGCTTAGAAGTCGGCGATTTGCTGTCTGCACCGCTGTCGTACAGTCCATTGTCGTCATCATCCCCAGCAGCAGCTGAGGATGCGCCGAGATAGTGGTCGAGCGACATGCCACTGATCAACGTTGGAGGAGGAGCAACCGTTTTCGTTGCGCTCGAAGCTGCTGCTGTGGGCTGCTGCACGGATTTCTTCGGAGCTGCCGCCGCTGCTGGCGCGTGTTTATTAGTAGAAGCGACGTGCTTTGCTGGCGCTGCGCTGCTGTCCTTGTCGGCGAGGTTACCTGATTCTTTTGCCTGGAGGTAGTCGCTGAGCGTCATTCCGGCAATACTGGCAGCGGTATCCGGACTCGGCGAGTCGGACTCGTAGTCGTCCTCATATTCGTCGTGGTTGGTGTGTGAAGAGTGGCGATCAACCTCAGCCTTGTCATCGCCATCTCCATGATCATCGGCTGCTTTGCTAGTTGGTTTTGGGTCGTGGTCTTCGTCGTAATCCTTGCTCTCCGCCATACGCACAAGCACATCGTTCTTGTCGTTTAGGCGAGAACACGTTGCTGGGTCTTTGGCTTCATGGTCAACCTCCTCTTCCTCTTTCTCCGTCACCATGGCGTTGTTGGTCGGCGTGCCGACGAGCAAGTGCTTGGAGACCTGGCCGAGACCGCCATCTTTCTTCGGATCAAACTTCTTGCTGTGGAAATAGTCTTCGAGGGTTGATCCCGGAAGCAGCACCCCAATCGCGCCAGTTCCACCACCGCCACTGCCGTTGTTCTCGTCTGCGGCCGCCACCTTCTGCGTCGCGTTGCGCTTCCTGCCCATACTTCAGCACTGGCGGAAGACTGCCTTGTTGCTGCTTTGTCGAACGTTGGGAGCTCGCTCAGTGATACCCGCATATATATGTATTAGAGAGCTACGCGAGACCGCTGTTGCTGCATTTCGAGGCTGGAAACCGTCTCGCCATTTCGGTCACACAGAGGAGGAGTTAAACTTGGAGCTTTGACATTCGTGGCTCTTCGTTGTTGAAGATGCGCGGGTATCCAATACTCACAAAAACACATCGAAATCCAATAAATTACCAAAACTAGCCCAGTTGCATCGTACTTATTCGAATTCGAACCTTACTTTCCGTCCCAATGCGCACTTAATTGTCATATTGCGCACTTAAGGCATTGGTTGGTGTTCCAACTGATCCCTTCCAAAGAGCTCATTCACTCGACTCGCTGCAGGTGGAAGACGAAGAGGAACGCAGGTATTATCAGCTGCAGCTCTCTCTCTACGTGCATACACAGCAGAGTAGACACGCCACCACCATCACCACCACCTCGTCTCACTACTGCTTGCAAGTGAGCTGCTCGTGCAAGTAGAAAGATCCGCTCTGCAGTCGTTAATCACAAAATAGTTGGTCGAGCATGATTCGAGCACGCCAGCTTCTCGCGTCAACGCGCCGCAACCAGCAGTTGGCGCTCACGAATGGCAGAGCCGCAGCAACAGTAGCAAACGTGAACAGCCATGCGGTGCGCACGATCGTGGTGATCCCGTCGCGATTCAGCAGCGTTTTGCTCGAGAAGAACGCGCTGCACCCAGCGCTTTATCAGCAACAGCAGCGTCGCTGGCAGAGCAGCTCGTCCGCGTCGTCGTTGCCGCCTCCTGCACAGATGAACGAAGAGGTGCGCAACTTCATGGAGGAGCTCAACAGCTGCCGCGAGACTGGTAACTGGCGCCAGGCGCTTAAGCTCTTGGATCGCATCGACAAGCACGGCTACGCGCTCGACCCGCAGATGTACGAGCGCGCGATCGCCGCGTGCGCGCGCATGGGCAAGGTCGAAGTGCTCCCGGGTCTCTTGCAGAACATGAAGGTCGACGACATCCTGCCGACGAGCGCGACCGTCGACTACATCATGCAGGCGTACCTGGGGCGCGAAGAGTGGAAGCTCATCGTGGACCACGCGGTGGACGTCACAGAAAAAGGTGTGCCGCTCTCGGACGCGGCATTCCACGCGACCCTGGAAGCGTGCGGCAAGATGCGCGACGCGTACAGCGCCAAGACGGTGTTCAACAACCTGTGGAAGAAGTGTGGCATGGCAGTGGACACGACGCACTACGCCGCGACGATCCGCGCCGTGGGCATGGGCGGGCGTCCGGACATCGCTGTGAACCTGTTCAGCATCATGGAGGAGAAGGCGGGTATCCAGGCCGACGAGGCCGTGTTCAACCAGCTCATCCGCGCGCAGATCGTGAACCAGGCGCTCCCGCAGGCGCTGCAGACGTTTGCGACGGTCAACGACCGCGGTTTGATGCTCCACGAGCCGATCTACACGGCAACGATCGACGCACTGATCAAGAACGGCGACTACTGGCAAGCTGGTCGCTTGTTTGACCAGATGATCTCGTACGGCATGAACCCGTCGGTGTTCTGCTACGGCCGCATCATGGTCGCGTACGTGCGCACGGGCAAGAACAACGTGGCGCTCGCGTGCTGGAAGAAGATCGTCGAGGCGAACGAGCCGTCGCCGGCACTCATGAAGTACACCAAGATGCTCCAGGAGCTCGCGACCACGAGCGACAGCAAGCTCACGCTCGCCGTGTTCGACCACATCTACGCGACGTTTGACCACGCGGTGATCCGCGACGCCACGTACTCGCTCGCGATCCGCGCGAACGGCCGCCTGGGACGAACGCAGAACGCAATTGACCTTTTCGACACGTTTGTCGCGAGTCGCGAGCACACTGGGAAGCACCTGCCGCGCGCCGCGGGCATCTACCTGTCGGTGTTCAACGCGCTCTCGCGGGACACGGAGCGCGAGCCAAAGCAGAACACGCTCGACGCCAAGCGCGTGTGGGACATCATGGTCAAAAACGTGCCGGTGATCCTACCGCCAGCGTACGCGAGTCTCGCCGGCGTGTTCGCGGCCAGCGGCGAGCTCGAGACGCTCAACGTGCTGCTCGAGTACGCCGGCCAGAGCTTCGCGGACCTGCCGCGGGAGGAAGAAGTGAGCATCTTGGAGGACAGCGGAGACTTTGAGAACGAGCACGAGGTGCTGCTCGCGAGCCACGCGGACCAGGTGAACGACGTGGACGACGCGTCGGACCTGCACGACGAGCTGCTCTACAACGGCGTGATCAGCGGCTTCTCCAAGGCGCGCGACGACCACTCGGAGCACATTTTCTCGTACTTGCGCCTGATGCAGAGCCGCAGCCTCAAGATCAACGACTCGATCGTGCGCGCAAGCACGGACTCGTTCGTGAAGTTCAAGAACTGGCCGCTCATGGTCAAGCTCGTGGACTACGTGGACGTCAAGAGCTTGCAGAACGCGGACCTGTGCTTTGGCGACACGATCTCGAAGCTGCTCGAGGCCGAGGCCTGGGATAGCGCGCGCCACTGGATCTCGGCGGCCCACAAGATGGGCGTGCAACCGCCGATCCGCGGCAAGATGGAGATCCTCAAGCACCTGCGCGAGCTCAAATCGGACGAGTGGCGCATCGCGTACGCGCTGGCGCTCGAGACGCTGAGCTTCAAGCAGATGGTGGACGTGAACGTCGAGAGCGTGGCGGACGCCGTGGACATTTGCATGAATGCGAACCGCCCGGACCTGGCCATGAAGCTCTTTGACCGCATGACGAACCACAACTCGCACAAGGACCGCCCGAACAACACGCGCGAGAGCGTCAAGATCCCGCTGCGCATGTACAAGCAAACTGTATTAGCGCTCATGCGCGAGTACACGACGGACCAGCAGGTCTTTGAGCGCAACATCCGCAGGGCCGAACACGTGTGCGCGCAGATGCTGCAGCTCTACAGCAAGGAGATCGACGGCGAGGCGCTGTCGATGGCGATCTCCATCAAGGCGACGGTCGGCGACGACGACGACGTCATGGCGCTCTTCGAGTCCACGCAGCAGCTCGGGCTCGAGCCCAACACGTACGCGCAGAACGCGGCGGTGGTGGCGTTTTCGCGCGCGCGCCGCGTCGATAAGGTGCTGGAGATCCGCGACCAGATGCTCGCGCAGTGCGCGCAGGACGCGGCGTACCAGCCGGACCTGAACGTGGTCAAATCGCTGCTGTTCTCGCTCGCGATCTCGCGCAACGACGACGCGCTCATCGAGGCCGTGCACAAGTTCCCGAACTGCACGACCGAGCAGGGCGTGGGCGCGCTGCTGCAGGCGAACCGCGTCGAGAACGCCGTGCAGCTCTTCGACGAGAGCGTGTCGTCGGCCATGTTCGGCTCGCTGCTCAAGCGCATCTGCGAGGTGAAGCCCGGGCACCGCGAGCACGACCCGCTCACGGCCGCGGCGTTGCTGCTCAAGTACGTGCGCTTCCACGGACTCGACAAGCTCGAGCCGGCGAGCCGCGTGATCAAGGTGACCAAGGCGCTGGTCACCTACGGCCACCTCGCCGAGGCCGGCCACATCCTGGGGCTCTACGCGGACCCGAACGGCGACGTGCTGCTCAAGGACATGAAGCCGTTCTTCCAGCAAGAGGTGATGGAGATGCTGCTCTACATCTACGGCGAGCAGAGCCAATTTGAGAACCTGGGCCAGCTCTTCGAGCGCAAGATCCTCGCGTTCCCGCTCAACGTGCGTCACTACGAAGTGGCGATGGAGTATGCGGCCAAGACCCGCGGCAAGGCGCCGGGCCTCACCAAGGCCGCGACCACCGAGCAGGAGAAGGCGGGCGCCGTACAGTGCCTCAAGCTCTTCGAGTCGCTGCGTCAGCAGTTCGTCAAGCCGAACGGTGCGGTGTACTACTTTGCGCTCAAGAGCTGCATGAAGCTCAAGCTGCTCGACTCGACGGGCAAGCGCGTGCTGGACGACGCGCTGGGCCAGGGCTTCCAGCGCATGATCACCTCGGAGCTCGTGGCGCTCGCGGCGAAGGCGCACTCGGAGCGCAAGAACGCGGCGGCGGCGACCCCAGCCGCTCCAAAGCGCCGCGGTGCCCCGCGCAAGCAGCAGGAACAGGAAGCTGGGGAGAGCGCGGACGCTGTTGTCGCTACTGCAACTGCGGCTGTGACGCCCGAGTTCAAGGTGAACGTGGACGAGCTGGCGCAGATCGTGCTGTTCTGCCACCGCAACGGCCTGGAAGTGACGCCGAAGCTCGCCAAGAAGCTGCTGGCGCTGCAGGCCCATCTACCGAAGAAGGCGGCCAAGGAGATCGAGTTCATCGCGCACTTGCTGGAGGGCGAGGCCGCTGCTGCTGCGAGCAGCGACGTGGACGGCGGTGAGGCGACGTCGTCACCAAAGGCCTCAACATCCAGACGGACAGCAGCCGCGGGCGCGCGATGGAGCGACTTGTACCTGCAGCCACTTGCGAAAGAAGACTAGAGAAACTACCGGTACTTCAACAGACACGGCACGTAAATAAGAAGAATCATCTAATGTATGTATATAGAGCTCACTCACCATGTATGTATTCACAATGTTGATTGTCTTGGCTTAGTAGCCGCTGGTCCAGTCCACCGTGTACTGCATGGGCTCGCCCTTGAGAAACGCGTTGAGGTTGGTGACGAACACGTCGGCCACGTCCTCCGGGAAGCTCGCGGCCGACACGTGCGGCGTCATGACCACCTGCGGGTGGCTCCACAGCTTGCTCTCCGTGGGCAGCGGCTCGACCTCAAACACGTCCAGCACGGCCTTGGAGAGCACCTGCTGGTCCAGCAACGCCACGAGCGCGCTCTCGGCGATGACGCTACCGCGCCCCACGTTGATGAAGACAGGCTTCTTGGCCGCGCACACGGCGAGGTTACTCGCATTGAGGAAGTGGATCGTGGCGGTCGTGGCTGGTAGCACGCTCACGACAAAGTCCGCGTCGCCGAGCGCGCTCTGGAGATCGTTCGTGATGCGGTCGGCCGACTCACGGAGCGCGACGTCGCCGTCGTCATTGAGGCGGCGCTTGAACCCAACCACCTGGAAGCCCGCGAGCTTGAGCAGCTTGCCGATGCCCTGGCCGATGTCCCCGAAGCCCAGGATGCTCACAGTGAGCGACCGGAACGGCCGGTAGTCCAGCTCGGCGTGTGCGTACACGCCCTGCTGCTGGAACTTCTTGGCGTCCAGGAACTTGCGCTCCAGCGCAATGATCCAGCTATACGAACCATATAGACAGACAATCAGTTAGTATGACTCGTTGAAGTTAGGCTGCATGTCCTACGAGAAGCTATTGGGCTTACCCAAGCACGTATTGCGCCATGGCGGTCGGCATGATGCCGCCAGCGCGGGTGACCGCGAACGTCGGTTTGTTGTCTTTCGTCACATTGCTGAGCGTTGTCGAGTCTGTAGCGCCAGAGAGCAGCTTGTGGTAGGCCTCTACACCGGCGTACGTCGCCTGCGCCCATTGCACGCGCCGGAAGAACTGCTGTTGGTGCGCCGGCAGCGTCGCGCTGGGGGTGAGGATCAGCGGCGCGAGCGTCTGCGCGTCTGCGAGCACCACCTTCGCGTCTTCAAGAAGCTCCTGCTGCTGCGCGTCGAGCTCCCAGCGTTTCGGCAGCGAAGTCTGCAGCGGGTCTGGCGGCGCCACGTCGACGATCTCCAGCTCGCTCGCGCGGAAGAGCTCGGCCGCGTGCGAGGACGACGCGCGCAGCTTGTGGCGCACGGCGTCGCCCATGCCCTGGATGTACGAGATCACGGGCACGCGGAGGATGCGGCTCGCAGAGGAAGACGCCATTTTGATTGAGGTACAGCACCTTTGAGCGCTGCTTGGGGACCTTTTCGATAGTGAGCGGCAGCGTTGGGTGAATGAAGAGCTCCCTTCTGAACTGTGTCATCGAATGATTGATAGCGATGATGCCGCAATTGGTTTTGATAGGAAGCCACTTTCACCCAATCATATCTTGGCCCTTTGGAAACGTCACTCATGATGAGTGTATCGTCTGATACCGCTTCGTGCTTTTATTTAGTGAAATCGAGCCAAAACTGCGCTTTCTGGCGGTAGCTTGTTGCATTTGTCAAACGAGTTCACATGTCAAACGATTATCGAAAGAGCATGATGGAGGAAGGGACTTCAGAAGTGAAACGAAGGCGGAGGTGAACGAAGCAGCCAGCAGCCCGATAGCAATGACGCCTGCGCCGCAGCTACCTGCTGCTCCCATTGAAGACGACCAGGCGCGTCTGCGCGTGCCCGTGATCTCCTTCAAGGCGGGGCTCGCGGACGCCATCCAGCGCCGCCTGCTCGTCGCGCAGTCCCCAGCGTCGGAGCTCTTGCGCTCCGGAAAGCTGCGGTTCGTCGAGGTTCCGGTGCCAAAGTTCCCGACCGCCTCGAGCGACTCGACGTCGAACCAGAGCCAAGAGCTCGACGAGCCGCAGGAGACGCAATGGGAGCTCACGCCTGAGCAGCAGCAGGTGCTCGAGGACGCGACGATCGTGGTCGCGGACGCGCACCACTGCGCGCCGCTGCTCTTGAACCGCGACAAGAAAATGCCGAGCGACAAGCAGCACTTGCTCAACAACGTGCAGTGGGTGCAGTCCACCTACGCTGGGGTTGACGCGTACCTCAAGCTGCTTCTCACGCAAGATGCTGCAGACGGCAAGGCGGAGAACGTCATCGTCCCGTCGTTCACGCTCACGCGCGCCGGCGCGATCAAGGGCATGGCGCAGTACGTCTTTGGGTGGATCATCACGCTCGAGCGCAAGTTTATCGAGTCCAAGACGCTCCAGGAGCAGCGGCTGTACGCAAAAGCCGAGCTGAGCTTCCGGTCCTACAAGCCGCTCACGGTGGGCGTGCTGGGCTTTGGCGCGATCGGGCAGGCGATCGGGAAGCTCCTGAAGGAAGCGGGGTTCCAAGTGACGGGCTTCAAGCGCCGACCAGCAGATGGCGACGACGACGAAGCCCTCAAGAGCTCCGCGCATCGCATCTCAAACGACCTGGAGGACGTGCTGCGAACCTCGGACTTCATCGTGAGCATCCTGCCGAGCACGCCTGCGACAAAGTACCTGCTCACTGAGGAGAATCTCGCCGTGTGCGCTGAGAAGAAGCCCGTGTTCATCAACGTCGGCCGCGGTGACGTGGTCTCTGAGCAAACGCTGCTGCGCGCACTGGACCTGGGCTTCTTCTCAAAGATTGTGCTCGACGTGTTTGAGGTCGAGCCGCTGCCCACGGAGAGTAAGCTGTGGAGCCACCCGCAGGTGTTTCTCACGCCGCACGTGTCCGCCAAGTGCTTCGTGGACGACGTCGCCGACGTGTTCTTCGACAACCTCAACTTGTTCTTCACCGGCAAGGACATGAACTACACGGTCGACTGGACCAGCGGATACTGAACTGAATCAAAGTGTGCGTCAGAGTGCTTGGGAAATCAATGCAACACAAAAAAACGTGAGTAGTCACCATGTCCGTCTTCGAGGTAACACCATCGCTCTTTACGCGGTGCATCTCTAGCGCCATGAGGCCCTGTGTGTATGTTGCATCCGAAGCAACTGCGGCGTTTAGCAGTTTGTTGTGGTGGCCGCCACATGTTCATTTCCGCGCGGCGCTCGCGGTCGTCGGCGCTGCCATCGGCACTCGCGCTGCTCGCCTCCATGATCCTAAAGTGCAACATGAACCGAAAACCTGAGCATTTGCATACCGGGTTACCACCAGCTCCAGTTTAACCCAATTTGGGCATATCTTAAGATAATACCAGATGATACTGGTTAATACCGTATGATACAATACTGTATCGATAAATACTGGGGTATTGCAAAATGTGAAACACGTTTTTATAATCTTCGTTAATATTTACGAGAGAAGATTCTGTTCCACATTTTGAAAATCTAGGAGAAAAAACGACGAGTCGGTTTTTGCAAAAAGCGAAACAAACTATACTTGGAACAAACTATGGTTTCCCACACGTGTTTCGCATTTTGCAACAATAACCAACTTCGATAGTGACAATTTCGAGGTTTTAACCTCGTTTTACGATGTTATCCATGATCTACCAAGGTTTTTCAGGTTTCGTCAGAGTGATGGTTACTCGCTTTCTCTTCTCCAGTTTTTGCCGCGAAAATGCGCGTCCATACAAATTCTCATATTATTTTCTAAACGACGCGCGCCAAGCCAAAACGCTGGTCGTCGTGTCGTTTAAGATCCAAAACTGGTCAAGTGGGCTTGAATGAACGACACTTTTGTGGGGGTTTTGGCCGGGCGTCCGTCGTTTAAAGGAGTCACGTTCTCGGTCGCTCAGAAAAGGTCGCGATATCGAATCAGAAGTTGATTCACTTTCGTGTTCTATCACTACTCATCACTGAGTATGGGACTTGCGCAGCGCCCGGAGGACTGTCGACACGGAGACCGAGATACCCTCCTGGTATCTCAGCATACCCACAACATCTTTCGCTCGCATCTTGCCGTTCGTGGCCGTCATCGCCACCACCTTCGCTGCGCTCCCCGAGTCAAGCTTGACTGGACGTTGCCGAGAAGAGTTCGAGTGGTTACTTATTAGTCGAGTGAGGGTCGGCTGGCGTTCAAGTGAGGAGCTCTATTGTAGTGAAGCGAGTGACTTACTCCAACAGAGATCGACTGTGTGGAGCGAAGAGTATGCGTGGTATAAACAACACACAAGAGCTAGTTAGCTGTTGCGATCAGCAGAATGCACAAAGTTGGACGAGCCGCACCTTGTACTCGTCAAACCAGATGCCGCCGCTCTGCTTCT